>PVJL010009088.1:0-31886 GCA_004026885.1 Lyroderma lyra | reverse complement strand
AAATGAACAAACAAATAACCTATGGACACAATCGATAGTTTAATGTTTATTTGGGGACAAGTGGGTTAGGGAGGGGAGAAAGGGGAGGGGGTGGGAGAGGAGGGGGGGAAGCTAAATATAAGGTGATAGAAAGAGAAGTCACACTAGGTGGTGAACTTATTATACAACAAGTTGACAATGCACTGTAGAATTATATGCCTGAAACCTATGTAATCCTTGCTAACAGATGTCACCCCAATATGTCTAACAATAAAAATGAATTAAAAAAAAATAATAATAATAATTAGTCTCATTTGGTATACATATGCGGCAGCTTTAAGGGCTGTAGTTTATTACTGTTTCTAGTTTTTTGCTCCCTTCCTGAAAGAATATTATTTCTCTCCACCCATTGCCGTGTGACATGCAGTAGTATCTCTGCTGGTATGGACTTCCATGACCCATGTTGGGTTTCGCCAGGTGAAGTGCTCTGGTCGGCAATTATGAGGGGATGTTATATATGCCAGTGTTTCTCAAACTTTAATAATGTGTCTATGAATTACTTGAAAATTCTGTTAAAATGAAGATTCATATCTAGATAGGTTTATGGGGGCCTGAGCTGCTCTATTTCTGACAAATTCCCAGGTGATGTTGAAGAAGCCGGTCATTAGACTACATTTTGTGTAGCACGATTTTATGCAGTATCTAAGCTTTAAGAGGCTCCGTGAGCTTCTTGCTAATCTCTTGCTTTTTCCCTTTGCCACAAACCCAGCATGTCCTAAATTTGGATTAGCTTTTTAGCCTTAGTCCTGGAATGAAAAAATATATGTATCAGAGCCATAGCTACCACTATCTTTTAAAATAAATCTGATATACCTGTTTTGGGATTATATATTACTTCAAAGGGTAATGCAAGGTTCATCTATGAGGGATCTCACAGAGGACATTCCTGAAAAGAGAATGAGTCTGGACATAATTAGTTTCATGTATCTTTAAAAATCTAGATTTCCTGGTCATGTTTGTGCCAGTCAGCCATAGACTATAGTTTCAACAGGTTCATGTGTTTCAATCACCAATAAATTAGTAAAATGCTGAGGTTGATTGATACTTCTCAATTCCATATCCGCATGATGGATCTGTATATCTGAAGGCGTCTTAGCAATTCAAACTTAGCAAAATGTGCTTGGATGAATAGTAATCATCAAGCCTACTGCACCAACACCATGACAGATGTGCCTTAGAGAAAGGTGGCTGATGTTGGTTAGGAAGAAATGCACCCTCTCATCATTGAATAACACTTTCTGCCAGTTACTAAAGGTTTAAAATGGGAGATACTCGGGAAGTTACCCAAAGAGAAGGAAAGTAACAACGGACAGACACCCCATGTCAAAAGTGAGACATTCGCCATTGTAGAAAAATCATGAACGGTTTGTTGTCTCATACATCTATATGTTAGATTAAGCAAAGCAGGTAAGAGGTTGAGATGATGACTATGGGACATTACTGGTCCCAGCAGGTTTAGAAGTCATTGCCTTAAGTAAACAAGAAAACTGCCTGAACTGGGACCCTCTTGGAAAACCTGAAAATAAAGCCCCACATTCAGTTCTCCTAAAGCAGCTGACAGACACACATGAGATTATGACTTTGGCAGCACAGAGGAAGAGGTGTTGCCAAGTTCATAGCCAAGCCATTGAATTAACGTTGTTTTATCTTAATTAAACTTATTATTATAACCATGCATTACATGTAGCTATCCTGCTTTCCAATATTCCTAGGAGGAAATGCTAGTAGAGCAAATATGCCAGCCCAGCAATATTCCATGAAATTAATAACACAGGGAAATGTGCTAAATTGTGCTCTAACATGGATGCTTTTCATGTACTTGTTTTCCGGATTTTATGGTTAGATTTTAAATAGAGTGGAACAATAGTAACACCTTTTTAAGAAAACAAATTCCTGAATAAAACCTCTAAACAAAATCTACTGCTATAACATTTAATATATTAATAACCAGCTCATCTGGTTCATAAACTTCAGTAGGTTATCACAATTTCTCAGAGCCCTGTGAAATCTCCCATTGCCAACCAAAAACACATTGTTAATATTTACCTTGTTCTATATTGCCAGCTGTAGGATTTATTATATATCTATGTAGCAATATTGCTGAGTGATTTTTTTACCATGTATCACAGAACCTAAAAAAACAATCCCTTTCACCCTGAAATATAACAATCTGTATTTTTAAATGCTCTAGAAGACCATATTATTCACATGTTTATAGAAATTGCTAAACTTCCATATTAAGAACACTTTTCATGTTACTGGGAATGTAACCATACACTTGCTTTTCATGAGCAATGCATTTGCATCAGTAGATGTATTATTATCTGTTTCGTCATCTGAAGCAAGTTTCATATTTCTAGAGCAAGTTTCTTCCCCAAAGTTAAAGATGTTTTCTATGTGTCATGTCACAAACTGAAAATGCCTATGTAATACTTAGCAGTAATCATCATCAAACTATACATGAAAATCAAAACTAGAGTTCATAGGACAATAGTGGTTAAAGTAGATGAGCAACTTGTAAGTAAAATATCTTTGTTCCAAAACTAATGTTATAGTTAGTTCTAGATTTCATTTGTCTTTTTGTTTCTTTGTTTTTTATTTAATTTGTTCATTTTTTAATTAGCACTTACAGACTTAGTTGTGCCACAGCCTCTCGAGGGAATAGTAAGGAGAATCATGAGTTTTCCATGCATTCTAGTCTAGATAATAACCCACCATTTGACTTTGAGCTAAGGTTAACACCAAAACAATCCTTTACTTGGCCATAGGGAAGAGTACTGCTCCATAGGGAAAATAACATTTATTTACTTCTCTAGAGAGCTACAAATTTTAATTAACGTTTCTAAAGAGGTTTTGACCTCTTTGAATGTGTGCTAGACTTTGTATAATGGTCTCTATTTTTGGTTCAGGCATTTTTTTACAATTACTTTTAAAATGACTTTCTTGGCAGATAGTACAATAAAATGTTAGGTAAGTAAAAATTAAAAGAAGACTACTCATTTTTAACATTAAACTACATTGTATTACACATAAGAAAAGTATGCCCTGTGACCTTCAATGAAGGCATAACAGAAATGTTAAGTTCTCCAACCATTTGAAAAGGGGCTATGACCATCTCCTTAGCATTTCTGTAGAGTACTGCTCTCAGTGACCTGAATTTTATCGTTACCAAACCAGCAGCCAAAACAACCATGTTCCAAGCTATTTTTAAATGCAGACAGCTACCACTGTTAAATAAAACATCACAATTTTACCTCTGTAACTCAAGTATTTCTGATTCTGATAAGAATTTAAGAATGGGAAAATTTTTTCTTATCCCCAATCCATATTATGAGCCTTGTTTATGAAGATAATGCCTCAAAATTTAAACTCATTATTTGAAAAGGTTGGTTTCTCTGATATTATGCCTTCCTCATCTTTTTTCATCCCAAAGATAATATCTGCCTCAGATAATTTTCTCTTTTATCTCTAACCTCACTTTTATCCACTTTATGTTTTGTTTTCTTGAATAACTTTTTCCTTATCTCTTCCTAAATATTGTGGGAAACAATAACAAACCAGTATTACAAATAACACATACTTACAGCTTTATTTCTGAATATAAGTATTTATATAAATAATACAAAAATCAATAGAAAAACAATTCAGTTACCTATTCCAATAGATCATATTTGCAATTTATTAGTCCTAATCTGTAAATTATATATGCCCATTGTTTTCATTATACTTTTTTCAAGTGATGTTTAGTTATGAATATATTAAGTATACAAAAAAAAATAGAAGAGAGTAAGGGAGATATATATGTACTCACTCCCCAAGCCAGCAAATATCCACATTCTACCATAATCTCCCAATTTGGTTTTATCACTCCCTTCTGAGAAGTAGCCACCATTGTGAAGTATAGCTTTACTGTCCACGTTTTCGCAGACACGTTTTCATTAACAAAGAGGGCAGAGGGCAGCCTGTGTGCCTAATCTGCCATCATCTGTTCTGTATGACTCATGAGTTAGAACTGTTTTTATATTTTTAAAGGATTAAAAACACAAAAAATATATGCTATAAGGACTATAAATGGCCTGCAAAGCCTAAAATATTTACTATTTGGTCCTTCACAGGAAGTACACTGATCCCTAATATAGAATATTATTTTTTGTGTTTGTTAAATTTATATAAATGGTGTCATATTAAAGAGGACTTCTGAAACGCTTTCTTTTTTACTCAATGTTGTTTTTGAAAATTATTAATGTTGATACCTATATAATTCATCCTTTTAATCTGCTACATAATTAAAATACTACTAAAAATGCCCCAATTTATTATATAATAACCTACTGATAGACATTTAGATTGTGCCCAATTTTGGGTCATTAAAAATATATCTGAAACAGATAGCATCACACACATCTCCTTATACACATGTGCAAGATCTCCTCCATTGTATGTACCTAGAAGAAGCACTGTGGACTGTAAGGAATGCACATCCTCAAAATTTGCTCAAAATTGACAAATTTTCATTCAAAATAGCTTTGTTGATTACATTCTCACCAGGAATGTGTGATTATTCACATTTCCCCACATCCTTGACAATACTTCCTTCTTTCACATCTGTAGTACACCCTGGTAATGTCACATGCTTTCTCCTGACTACCTGTGTGTGTTATCAATTTACTAACTCTCAGCGCCAAACCCACCCTTTCGTCCTGCTCTGTGATGCTGGAATTGTATCCTATAGATATCAGTCCTTTTATGTTGGGCTCCATCAGTTGAGGCCATTGAAGCAAGTGCAATGCCATAGCTAGAGAAGGGGACATCCCTTTCTCAACCCAGTGTGTTTTTCTTGTCTAGAACAGTAGCCAGCAAACAGATATACAAGATGCCTCAGAGCTCATACTCCTCTCAGGGGCCTGTATGGCCAACCTCAGCCTTCCCACACCTCTGATAAGCCACTTGGCTGGCCGCTCTTAGGGACTTCTCACCTATGACTTCGGGAAAGTTCTTTCCCACTAGCAGCTTTAGAAAAGAGGGGAGACAGAGCATTCTAAGTTTGTAAGTCCTTGATTATTCTCCATCAGTGTAGAGATAGCAGCTGCATTTGCTACTTCTGTACCCTTAGAGTCCTTTTTTGTTCCCTGTAGTACTTAACCACTTTTTACTAATTAAGTCATTATATTAATTTTCCCTGTTCAAATTTATTAGCATGATTAATGTCTCCTGAGTGACTAATGAGGTTGAACGTATTTTCACATGTGTATTGGCCATTCAGCTTTCTTCTGATTAATAGCTAGGTAGGTAGGTAGGTAAGTAGGTAGATAGATAGATAGATGGACAGATATATGCTTTTTTTCCTTGGGGGCAGCGGGTAAGATGTTCTTTATATGTTTGAGATACTAATCCTTTGTCATCTCTATGCTTTGCAAAGATCTTCTCCAAATTTGTGACATCTTTATAATCAATAGTGTTTTTTGATATAGAGACATTGATCAATATTATCATTTATGGTTTGTACCTTTTGTGCCCTATTTAAAAAACTCTTCATTGTTCTGATATAGTAAAGATTGTCTTCTATTTTCCTCATGTAAGTTTTAGAATGTTGCTTTTTTATATTTAAGTCTTTAATACACCTGGAATTTTTGTGTAAATAAAGTATAAGTTGAGAATGTTATCTTATTCTTTTCCATAGAGATAGTGATTTTTGTCTTAGCACCATATATTAAATAGTTATCTTTTCTCTACTAAATTTATAATGTAAGTTCATCCTCTAATATGTTATAATAAACATAGGTCTATTCCTATGTTTTAAAAATTCCATTCAATTTGGCATATTCATCTAGCTCAGTAACAATATCCATTGTTTTAATTATGATAGTTTTATAAATTTGAAATCTAATAAGATAAATAAGCAATCTTCCATCTCCTCTTTCTTTTTGTCCTTTAAAATTTTCTTGGCTAGAACTAATAAATTACTAGTAAAGTTTCAGGATACAGAATCAATAAACAGAAATCTGTTGCATTTGTATACACCAATAACATGATGATAAAAAGAAATTAAGAAGATATTTCTCTATTAACAATTATATCCAAAGGTATAAAATACCTAGGCATAAACTTAAGCAAAGAGGTGAAAGATCTGTATTCTGAAAACTATAAAACACTGGACAAAGAAAATGAACAAGATGCAAATAAACAGAAGGATATACCTTTACTTGTGGATTGGAAGTATTAATATTGTTAAAATGCCCTTACTATGTAAAGTAATATACAGATTCAATGCAATCCCTTTTAAAATACCAAGGAAATTTTTCTCAGAATTCGAACAACTAATCCTAAAAGTTATACAGAACCACAAAAGACCCCAAACTGACAAACAAATCTTGAGAAAGAACAAAGTAGGAGGTATCACTCTCCCTGATTTTAAATTATTCTGCAAATACAATAATCAAAACAGTATGGTACTGGCATAAAAACAGATATGTAGATCAATGGAATACAGTAGCCCAGAAATAAATCCTAGCTTATATAGTCAACTAATCTATGACAATGAAGGCAAGAATGTACAAGGGGGTAAAGACAGTCTCTTCAATAAGCAGGGTGGGAACTCCAGACAGCTGCATGCAACAAATGAAACTGAACCACTTTCTTACACCATATACAAAAATAAACTCAAAATAGATTACAGACTTAAATGATAGAGCTAAAACTATAAAACTCTTATAAGAAAACATAAACAGTAAACTCTTTGACATTATTCATACCAATGTCTTTTTGGATATATCTCCTTGGGCAAGGGAAACTAAATAAAAAATAAAGAAATGAAACTACATCAGACTAAAGAGTTTTTGCATGGAAAAGAAAACCATTAGCAAAACAAAAGACGACTTATTGAATGGGAGAAGATTTTCAAATATGATATATTAGATAAGGGGTTAATATCCATAATCTATTAAAAACTCATAAAACTTACCACCAAAAAATGAAATCCAATTAAAAAATGGGCAGAGGACTTGAATAGACATTTCTCCATAAAGGACATATATGGCCAATAGACATGAAAAGATGCTCAACATTACTATTTAATCAGAGAAATTCAAATTAAATCCACAGTGAGATATTATCTCACACATGTCAGAATGGCTAGCATAAATAAATCAACAAATAACAAATGCTGGTGAGGAGGTAAAAAAAAGAAAAACCTCCTGAACTATCGGTGGGATTGTAAACTTCCACTGTACAAGCTCTGACAATTAAGTTCATAAACTTGCCACCATGTGCTTACATTGGCAGCACTGTGCAAATATGTCAGTAAGGTTTTATAACCTTGGTATATCTGTGCCTCACAGCTGTGTTAGTGTCATCATGTGGCAGTGTCTTGCTGAGTGGCATTCATTATTGTTGTGAGCTTTTGTGTGCCATTACAAGAATGTCAGAGCTTGAATTAGAGCAACAAACAAACATTAAATTTCTTGTTAAACTTGGCAAGAGTGGAAGTGAAATCAGAAACATGTTAGTCCAAGTTTGTGGGGATAATGTCATGAAGAAAAGGGCAGTGTACAAATGGATTAAACATTTTTCTGAGGGAAGAGAGAGTTCACTGATGAAGAGAGGTAAGGAAGGCCAGTAATGAGCAGAACGGATGTAAACATTGCAAAAATTCATCGAATTGTGAGTCAAAATCATCAGCTGACTTTGAGAAGATGGCAGACCAAGTAAACATCGATAGAGAAACAGTTAGGGAAATCTTAGCTGAAAGTCTTGGCATGAGAAAGGTGTGTGCAAAAAGGGTCCCGAAGGAGCTCACCAATGAGCAAAAGCAAAGGGAAGTTGAAGGTTGCCAAGACCTTATGGAGAGGCAAGACGATGTTCTGGGCCATGTTATCACTGGTGATGAAACATGGGTGTACCAATATGACCCTGAAACAAAGCGTCACAGTGCACAATGGAAGTCAGCCAATTCTCCACAACCAAAAACGTTCCATCAGTCCAAATCGAGAGTCAAAACAATGTTTTTTGATATCAGATGAATTGTTCATTATGAATCTGTACCAACTGGACAGTCAATCAATTTTACTATTTGGAAGTGCTGAAAACAATTCATGGCTCTTTCCTCACGTCAACGCACCAACCCACATGGCACTATCTGTGAGAGAGATTTTAGCCAGTAAACAAATAGCTGAACTGGAACATCCTCCCTACTCACCTGATCTGGCCCCCAGTGACTTTTTTCTTTACCCAAAGATAAAGAAAATATTGAAAGGAAGACATTTTGATGACATCCAGGACATCAAGGGTAATACAACAACCGCTCTGACGGCCATTCCAGAAAAAGAGTTCCAAAATTGCTTTGAAGGGTGGACTAGGTGCTGGTGTTGGTGCACAGCTTCCCAAGGGGAGTACTTTGAAGGTGACCATATATTCAGCAATGAGGTATGTAACACATTTTCTATGATGATTTCACAAACTTAATTTTCAGACCATGTAGTCCACTGTGAAAAACAGTACAGAGAATCCTCAAAAAATTTAAAATAGAGCTGCCATATGATCTAGCAATTCCACTTCTAGGTATTTATCTGATTTTTAAAAAAAGCACACTTATTGGAAAAAAAATATGCACCTTTATGTTCATTGTAGCATTACTAGTAGTAATAGCCAAAATATGGAAGAGGTATTGATTTCCATCAACAAATGAATGAATAAAGAAGATGTGGTTTTATATATATAATGGAATTTTATTTAGCAAAAAGAAAACTTGCCATTTGTAACAGCGTGGATTTATGTATAGATGTAGAGGATATTGTAAGTGAAATAAGTTAGAGAAAGACAAACACTATATGATCTCACTTATATGTGGAATCTAAAAATTATAGCTACAATAAATGAATAAACAAAACAAAACAGAAGAAGAGCCACAGATAAAGAGAACAAGTTGATGGTAGCAAAGTGGAGGGAGTGGGATGATGGAATTAAAAAAAAATGCAGTCAATATAAAAACCTGTATTAAAAAGAACCATAAATCTAAATAGTAGAAATAAAACTAAGCATATAAGCCATGTTAATACAATGATTGAGATAGATTTTCATTTTGAATCACAGATTCTTCTGTTGGGTTAAAAATAAAATCTAAATATTACCTTGTACACCCAATCAATCCAAAAATAACAAAAATAAGGCCATGAGCCAACACGTGGTGGATAAATCCAAACAAAAGGAGAGCAGGAGTGTGAACATGAATCAAGGGTGCAGTGGAACCCATGGTCAAAACAGTCAATATGACAAATAATGTTAATTTATTCCAGTAAAAAAATGACATTGAAGTAAGACAGGTTTGCATTTTCTATGAGAAATATAAAGTTATCAAATAAACCAAAGTTTGTAGCCACGCAACAAGCAATAGAAAGGTGCTTTGGTAGTAGGCGATGTGAACATACTTTTCCATTGAGAGAGCTCAAATGGCTGACAGTGAGTATATAGAAGGTACAATGACATTAACATATTTATATTCCAAAATAAATATTTTTCCAAAAATACTTGCAACTTCTACAAATTGACCACTAAGAAAATCTTAATAGGGGCTCCCCGGTGGTGTAGTGGCTTAGGCTTCGGCGCTCTCAACGCCGCAGCCTGGGTTCGATTCCCAGTCAGGGAGCCACCAAAAAGAAAAAGAAAGAAAGAAAATCTGAATAGATGCCGTAACTAGCAAGTACAAGCCCACCAGTGCACCCTGGTGTTTGGTGAGTCCTAGACCACCATCGAGATCCTCACAGTAACGGTTATTGGCATCATAAACTGTTCCCCCAGAACTGTGATGGGCGTGTCCCCGGTATGCCATAGGTGGGACGAGGCCACACACACAACATACAATCGTCTTGGCTATTCTTTGCCCTTTCCTCCCAAATCTGAATTTAGGATAACTGTATCAAGTTCCAACAAAAGTGTTCTTGGAAGTCAAGTAAAACCTCACTTACATTTTGTTGTTTAAACCAAATCAGTTTAGCTGTCAACTGATTTAAATCACTGCTGTCAGCTTTTAATTAAACTGAGAACTTCTGAACTTAATTTACCTGTGTTTTAATAGGCTAGCAGATTGCTGTGGCATTGACTATGTATTTTTAATCAAAGATATAAAGTTAAAACGCTTTATCGTTCTTTTCTTACTTATCAATTTCTCTAAATTTATATCTCCAAGCAACTAAATGAAGGTTTCAACAATCCAGACAGAAAAAAAAATAGAAGTGATCAATAAACACATAAAAATCAGCTTCACTAGAAATGAAAAATTAAAAGTAAAGTATCATTTTTACCCATGTAAAATTATTAGAGATTTTGGGTTTTGGTGCTGATTTAGGTTTTTAAGGAATAAAGAGAGTTAAGATTTTTGTTTATTTGTTCAGGTTCAGGGAAAAGGAATTCTCACAAATTTCCCATGGAAGATATAAGTTATTAAGTAACATAAAAAAAAGTCTTTAAAACATTAATGCCCAAGAATTCCCCTCTATACGTTCATTTTAAAGGAAGAATTATATCTGTGGTAAAGATGGAAATAAAATGACTTTGATTGTAGCAATTATTTATAACAAAAATAACATTCAATAAGAAGGTATTTGTTAAATAAATGTTCATATATTCATATGACAACATATTATCTAGCCATTTAAAATTATATAATAAAAGACAATTTTATGAACCAGAAATAATTTTCCTAAGATATTGATAAAGTTTTAAAAATCACATGTATATTATGATCCCAATTTGATTCAAACTGTATATACATAATAATAGCTTTTACTTATGTGCCAGGCATATATGTGTATAAATTTATTTAAACTTCATAGCAATTCTATGAAAATGCTATTATTACCATTTTATAGATGGAAAAGCCAAAGCACAGAGAAATTCAGTCGTTTGCTTGGATTAGACAGTAAGTGGCACAGCTGGACACACACCCTCACACGTTTATACCAGAAAATAACCCAGTAGTTATTTTCCCACTAAGCCATGGGATGAGTCATTCTTGTTTTTATAGGTGTATATGTTTTATACTCTCCAAATTTCCCCCAAATGAGCACTTATTAATAAACCCCATAAATTACATAACTATAAAGATGAATATTAATGTTTCTTGTCAGAGCTGAAGGAAAAAGCCTACTTAATTCTAAGTAATACAAAGGCATATTAATCCTCTTTGTGTGTATATGTGTGTGTGTGTGTGTGTGTGTGTGTGTGCCAAATTCTAGAAACTTAGCCCAGCCTCTGTGTTGATTTATATTTTGCTGTGCATATTGTTTCTGTGAAAACAAAAACAAAAAGTAGCAAGCCATTTCTGTCAGCAGCTTTGTTCTCACTATCAGTTACAACTGATGTAGGGGGGATACTTGCCACCCCTCAACCCTGAACATAACTGATGTCAGGCTACAGCTCCACCTGAGTTCACGCATTACCCTTAGCCAGCAAGCAATAGGTTCTGAAGGGAAAAATATTGCCCCATTCAACAAAGTGTCATCATTGAGAGCAATCACTCTTTTTTATTTTTCCTGTGAGGTTATCTTAATAACTCACTCATAACAGTTATCTCCCAGGAAACATCTAGTTTCATGGAGTAAGACTGTTAAACAATATGAATCTGGTACAAATAGCACAGGATAAATGTTTCCAACCATAAAGGGTTTGTATTTATTAAAAATCTATACATGGCAAAGACCACTGCAAGCTGCTGCCTGCAGTTCGTGGAAAACTAATTTATTCCTGCTTTTTTGTGGGCTTTTCACTTCATGTGCAGCTTGTCACGTTAGAAGCTACCTAAGGAAGGTAAGACAAACCTAATTGGCAAACCCAAATTTGATTTCTGAGACTAAAGATTTGTGGAAAAAATGAGTAATTGGCATTTTTAACCATCATTATTTTAACAATGAACTATAATTTTCTAATGAGGTGCAAGAAACTATTTTCTTGCCTTTCCCCCAACAAGGGATTGGTGGAAATTTTTCCAAAGAGAATTACAATGAAATCGTTGCAAAATAATGCAGATTCCTATTGCTACACACACACACACACACACACACACACACACACACACACACATACACACACACACACATACACACGCATAGCTGCCCGGAGGATAGATCACTAGCTCAAGTGACCTAGGCCCAAAACTACCTGTAGTCTTGATCTCACATGTATTGCTTTCTGCTCAACCGGCATTTATTTATAATATAGACCTCCTGATAGAATTCTTATGGAGGTCAAACATAAATTTGAATTGTTCAGTGCAAAGCAAAAAGAAAATGCTATTGAGAACATTTACCAAAACTTGGCACCTGACAAACCCTGAGCATGGGGCTCAGTGCATGAAGTTTGAAATAACTCATACTGAAAACCAGTACTTTTAAACCCACTATATTTTGTTTTTTCAATCCAATACTAGTTTTTCATGGGTGAACCCTTTCCAAGAAAGAAATGAAGGTCATGCAAAGGAAAATAAATATCTAGTTGCTTATTTATCATCTCACTTGGGGTAGTTATTATATTTTCCAAAGTATCTTTATTTTCCTGTAGATGTTAGGATTAAGATTTTTATTTGTTATCAGAGCGTATTAATTATCTATGGTTATGTAACTAATTGCCCCAAATTTAGTGGCTTAAAACAATAAAATTTATTCTTTCACAATTTCTGTAGGTCAGAAAACCAAATGTAGCTTAGCTGTGTCCCCTGCTTCAGGGTTCCTTACAGGCTATGATCCGGGTGTTGGCCAGGCGTCACCTAGGGAACAAGTCATTTCCAAGTTCATTTATGTGGTTGATGGCAGGAAGTAATTCCTTGTGGGTTGTTGGACTAAAGGTCTTCCTCGCTAGCTACTGACCAGAGGCCCCTCTTTTTTCTTGACACACGAGCCTCTTCTACATGATAGCATGTTTCATCATAGTGAGAAAGACAAAAATGCAAGAGAGAATCTTCTAACAAGTGAGAGCACCCTATTAAGATGGAAGTCAGAGTATTTATCATGGGAGTGATATCCCATCTCTTTTGATACATTTTCTTCTTTAGAAACAAGTTACTTGGTCCAGCTCAGACTCAAGAAGAGGATTACAGGAAGGAATGAAGTTACCTTATAAGTCTGCCCACCACACACAATTAAAATTGTGAATTAAAACATGTTCAGATTGAGAAGTACTATTACAAACTAAATTCTTGTATTTTCATTATGAAAGTCATTTTCATCAAAAGTATACAATGATTCGAAAGTATTAAACACACACACACACACACGAAGGAGAGAGAGATCAACTTGGAATTTAGAGTTCCAAGATAAGAATAGAATAAAACATGGCATTCCTTAAAAAATATTTTAAGTGACACTTCGGACAGAGATAGAAGCCACCTGACTTTGATACCTGCTTCCCTCTGCCCAGCTAGGTGGATTCATCAACTGGTTCAGGGGGCATATCACACTGGGTTCAGATCAGTGCCGCTAGCTGAGTAATACTGCGCAAGTTGTTGCTTTACATCTTAATTTCCTCATTTATACAATGAGAATATCTCATGTAAATTATACATTTATTTTCAAGAGTGAATAAGATAATACATATAAAGCTCTTATCTCAGTGCCTGGAACACTGTAAGCACACCATAAAGTTGAGCAATGATAATTACAACCTTATATTAGAACATAATAGACAATAAATATTTGTCATTGGTGATCCTACTTAAGGTACATCATACATCCCTAACAATGCCCAGAATTGTTTTTAGGATATAATCATGGATTATTTTGAGGATACATGTTACAGTGCTTTTTAAATTATTTAAGTACTATGTGAATATAGGGTGTATTTTAATTTTCTTCATTCATCCATGTGAGCAGTGTTTTGGGCACTGGGGATACAGCAGTGAGCAAGACACACAAGGCCCGTGCCCCCAGAGAGTTTGTAGTCTAATTGGGGAGACAGACAATAAACAAACAGCAACAATAATAAGATGTCAGTTAGTGGTTAATTTTAGGAAGAAAAGTAAAGCTAGTCAGAGGAACAAACAACTATAAAGCTGTAGGGGAGTGTCAAGTACCTATCAGAAATATGATGAGGAAAAAAGTTCTCTCGGCGAAGGTAAGAGTTGAACAGAGATCTGAAGGGAATAAGGACTGATAGATGAGGGCATAGCAGAGGGGATGGCCCTGAGGATCACGGTGAACCTGGTCTAAGAACAACACGGAGGCCATGCAGGCCAGAGCCCCACGGTGCAAAGGAGAGGGTGGTGAGTGCAGGGGCCGGCAATCTGACATTTGTCCTTTTGGGTCTAGGTTCTTTCACGTAACGATGTCTTCAAGGTTTATGAATCACTGATTTACATTTTTAAAAGGCCATTCTGGTTGCAATGGAATAAAAGCATAGTAATCATGCAGGAGTGGAAATAGAACAATGAAACAGAGAAAGCTGTACCCTGGTGAGAGTTGATGAAGAGAAGGGACCACATTCGTAATCAATGCACCTATTGATCTAGGTTTATTATCTATCTATCATCTATCTATCTGGTTGTCTGTACACTCACGCACACACACACACACACACACACACATACACACACACATATACACACCATACATATGAAGGCTGTCTGGAAAAAATCCAGCCATTGTCAATATAATGAGAATGGTTATATGGCCGGATACTTTCTGGACAGCCCTTGTATGTACATAGCTATGACTGCAATAATACGTCCCATCCCACATCCTCTTCTAGAATCCTGCCCCCCCACTATCAAAAGGCAGCACTTACGTTCCCTCCCCTTAAACCTGGATAAGCTTTGAGACTGCCTCAACCAATAGAGGAGGGAAGAGGGCCATCACGTGATTCTGAGGCAAGGTCCTAACGGGCCACGTACTTTGGCCCTGTTTTCTTCGAAGGTGTGCTCTTGGAAACCAACAATCACCTGTGAGAAAGCCCAAGCAGCCTATGGAGAGGCCCACGTGCAAAGGAACTGAGGCCCCTATCTCCCAGCCTGGGCTGAGCTTCCACCGGCAGCCAGCACCAGTTTGCAGTCATATGAGTGAGCCGTGTTGGGGGCAGACCCTGCAGACCCCCACGGAACCACCCCAACTGACACTGAGTGGACCCATTCCATCAAGCTGCTTTCAAATTGCAGATCTGAGAGCAAAATTAATATTATTGTTATAAAGCCACTAAATTTGGCTGGTGTGTATCACAGTAATAGATAATGGGCTACCCCATGCCACCAAATTTCACTTCCATTGTATCCAGCTAAGCTTTCTTAAATAGGGGGGAGAGGGACAGTTACATTAAGACCCTGGAGAATGAACATAACCCACAATCCGTCTTAATTAGGCCCTATTGTTCAGAGAGTAACAGTTACCAGTGTGCCAAATAAAGTTATTGAATACATATAAAATTATTTTGAAGTGCTACATTTAAAAAATGAGTTTGCAGATACAGAAAATAGTTTTGTATAGTTTTGTCAAGATGTAGGTATGCTCAATGGGATGAGGCCTTCACGTTAACCACGTCTACCTTGTTGAACGAAGGCAATAGATTTTTTGTGCTATCAGAGTTGAGAGAAGGGGGAAGTGAATGAAAGTTGGGATAGTCACAGGAGACATGTTAAAGGAGGTGGAACTTGGGCTGCATGTTAAACATAGAGTTGAACTTGGACAGGCAGATAGTGTGTACCAAGAAAGGCACATACTACGCACAGATGCCGCCACATGGTGAGACACAGGTCCAGTGTCTTTTCTACATGAACTTGTTTAGAAGAGAGGAGAAACCTTAAGAAAGAATAATAAAAAGGAGAGGTTAGATTGCTTACAAAGCTAAAATGTAAAATCCTTTAGTGCTGGCTTTAAATCTGGATAGCATTTCCAATAATGGCTGTGCATGTTTGTGTTGTGTTGTATGCATTCATTAGAAATCCAAACAAATCTCTTTCTTTCATGGATTTTCTCTCTCTCTATTTCTGAGACTTAAAATAGCACAATTTCTATTAAAAGGAAGTTAACTATTTTTTTCCTCAAATAGCTCCTCAAAGTCTAAAAAACACATATTAGTTATAGTTCTATCCCTAAAGTAAATTCAGTATCTCAGTAATAGGAAGAGTCAAATGGTTTAAATTCTCAGAGGGAAGGCTTTCTTTTTAATCCTAACAGTTTTAGTAAAAACCACCCACTGATAGGCAATTTCAAAACTGCAAGAGCACAATTCCTATTTTGGCACAACCTACCTGTGTCCCCCACCTCCATTTCAAAATCCTGTTTCTAACATCATGTTAGCCATTGCCATGCTTTTGTAGTTATCCATTTATTCATTTACCCATCAACTCATGCATTCTTCCAGTCACTCATGTTGTGACCAAGTCTCTAAAACAATAATTTGCTGGTCTCTGGGAATAGATATCAATTTCCAAGGTCTTTGATAAATAGCTGTCCTCTTACTGTTGTACTTCTGATCCCAATAAAATCAATGTTGCAAGTCAAATTACAACTCAGATACATCTAAATTGGAGGACATAGTTTATACCTGTGCTCAGGTGAATTTCTCAATACTGAATGTCAGAAATCAACAGATGTACCCTGTGTTGGACCTCAATACATGATGGATTACATCCCTCATTTGGCAGAATGGAGTGGGCTCCTAGCTCCTAAAAGCGAAGGGAACAGGAGGGCTAGAGCCACACAAGCCCAGTTTCTCCCTCCAGATTCCCAAACAGAATAAGAAAGTAGAGGTCAGAAATCTTATTGCTAGAGAATTGCTTGCACATAGAACGTAAGCAGGCGTTGGCCCCACGGGGCCTAATTTGGCCCATCACATGTTTTTGTACAGAGTGCAAGCTAAAGATAGATATTTATATTGTTAATGCTTGGGGGAAATTCATAAAAAGAATATTTTGTGATACATGAACATTATGCACATGTGAAGTTTAAATTTCAGCGTCTGTAAATAAAGTGGAGTGCAGCTGTGCCCATTAGTTTGCGTATTATCTATGGTTGCTGTCAGGCTATCATGGCAGGTTGAGTAAATCTGTTGTGACAGAGACTGTATGGCCCATAAAGCCTAAAATACTTGCTATTTGGTCCTTTACAGAAAAAGTTTGCTGATTCCTGACAAAGAAGGAAAAATCTGGGTTGGGGAAGAAGCATTCTCTCTGAGATTTTTACTGAAGATAGAATCTCCCTCTATGTTTCTGTCTTTGATATGGGACCAACATTCTCTCAGGCTCTCTTAGCAGGCATATTGTGACTTTCCATTACTCCCTTATCTAATTAATTACTATTTATTTCCTGTTCATTTTTCTTTTGAAATGTCTTTGAAATTTTCTTTCCATTTTTTCCCCTGCCATTGCCCTAGTTTCAGCATTTCATACGAGGATACCCTGCAATGAGGCATCTCAATTCCATGATGTCCATTGTCTTTTTAGAATTAGCTTTAGAGAGTTTCTGTTCAATCCCTTCATTAGCAAAATAAGGTAACTGTTACTTTGTGAGGTAAAAGGCTTTTCTCAAATTTGCAAATCTAATTTCTGATGGATTGGACAGGACCCCAGATGTCCCAACCAATAGCTAAGTGATCCTTCTACCACGACATGCTCTCTTTTCACACTGCCCTCTACCCAAATTTCCAAAGACTCTTATTGATCAAGTTGAGTTTATAATCTAGACCAGGGATCAGAGCACTATGGTCCATGGCCAAATTTTGCTCTCGACCTGCTTTTGTAAACCAGGATTTATTAGAGCATAGCTACGATCATTCACTTACTTACTGTCTACGGCTGCTTTTACGCTCCTATCCATGGCAGAGTTGTGTAGTTACACCAGAGACTGTATGGGTCACAAAGCCTAACACACATATTTACTATCCAGTCATTTATAGAAAAAGCAGACTCACTCAAAGTACTTAACCTTATTCCTCATCACTTTCTGTGGCACCAACAGCCAGTTGTTCCCTATATCTAGTCATACCTTCTACAGTAATACAACACCCAATTTTTTTTTAGCTAAGTACATCACAGCCTGTAATGAAAACTACATTTCTCAGCTTCCCTTAAATCTTGCTGTGGCCAGTGGAATTCAGGAGAATCCAGTGGACTTGTGTATGCAACTTCTAGGAATTATTCTTAAAGTAAGGACATGTCTTTAAAGGAAGAAACTGTGCCCTTCTCTTCCTTCTGCTCTGTCTTTCTAGCTAGAATGATGCCAAAATATTTACAAGAGCCAAGATGCACAATCAAATGATTCTGGATTTGAAGTTAATATATGGCAGAGCAACATGACGGAAAGATCCTGGGTTCTTGACATCAAAGTGTGTCTACGTCCTGCAGATCACATACCTATGGGTTTTTACATGAGTCAGAAATACAATTCTATGTTTAAAACAATCCTCTGTTAATCAGGAATTTTTTGTCACTTGTAATTTATCCTAAGACACTTTGCAATAGGAAATTTCTCTTGCAGACAAGCCAATACTTTTATAATTTGCTGAACTAACTGTTCTTATTCACCTCCATTCTCTTGCTCGTGCTGCTAGCTCACACTGGACTGCCTACTCTCTCCTCCTCTATTTGACAGCATTTTACAAATTATTCAAAGCACTTGAAGTTCTGTCCATATCCTGAAGCATTTGTATCCTCTTTTCCCATAGTAGATTTGGACCCCTGGGATTGCAAACTGTGCTATTACTGTACTACATTCTTTGAGTCATGTGTTTTGGTCCTGTATGCTCAATGGGAACATAGAATTTTAAAGGATTGGGATCATTTCTTTTGTCTTATCTCTATTTTCAGGGTCCCCATACTATGGTTTTCATTCATTACACTCAGAATGTCTGCCAACACCTGAATCATAATGCATGAAGAGCCAAAGGAAGATCTGTCCCAGGATAGGTCATTCAAATTGCATATGATGGACAATTAGACAAAGAGTTACACGCTGCCCAGTAAAACCATCACGAGACAATGCACATTGCCATCACATATGCTAAATTGGACAGATGTGCCATGTTCTCACTGAAAAAAAGTGGGTTTAATTTCACATTCAAGCATTTTACTTTCTTTATGAGAGGCTTTGAAGCCCTGGAAGCTACACAGCCCTATCTTCTGCCTAAAGTAATAGCACAGATATATTTAAACTAAGGAACAAAAAGCTAATCAGATATTGTTTATATCTGTCCCATTTCATGAAGCAAACAGAAATGGACTGACTTGTCAAGGACTTAAATGTCAAAGCTCAAAAGTTTCCTGAACCAACTTCTAGGCAGTTAGTTCCCTGTGGAACTATAGAAGGTAGACTGAATCTTGTTTATTTACGAGGTCTAGGGGCCATTTATGTAAACCCAGCCTGCGGTTCTTAAATGGTGATGTGTCTATGCACAATTAGCTTCCAGCCAAGCTCTTAGAACATTCTTACAAATGCATCGATTCCAGTGTCAGCCAAAAGCCTACTCCAGGTAAGTGCCAGGAGCTGAAGGGGACATTGAGTGACAGCCACACAAGCATGGATGTTTTGAGCACATGAAGGCTGCTTTCTCCCAAGTCTCTGCACTTACTTCCCAGTAGGAGGAAGACTTCCCCTGAGGAGGCAGACAGGTAGTTGCCATCTGCAGAGGGGAGTGAGATCATGGCAGAAACAGAAACTCATCAGATGTTGGGAACTGTGTGGCTCTTAAGTCTTTTGCTTGTTTTAGTTAAATTGTTCCTGATCGTATCCCCAAAGGCTTATTCTCCAAGTTTTACTGAACATTTTGTTCAAGTCTTCTTGATTTCTCTGCCAATGGTTACTTTTTGGAAGTTCTTATCAGAATTTTTTTTTAAAGAGAATGTGCTATTAAGTCTTGACTACTTGCATTGTTTCCATCGGCCTTGGTTTGAGAAAGAGATCATACTCCTTCACCTTGCTTCACGCCTTCAGTCCAGCTCTGCGTGCTGTTAAAAGCTGCAGCCTTCGTATGCTTCCTTCTTTAGACAGCAACCTCAAGGTAACTATAAACATTAGATGCAAAAAGCAGGGCGTGTTATTTTAAGATAATAGTTCTTCTTAGTTATCTTAGGTCATTTCTGCCCTATTTAGACTATTACACGGCTATCCTAGATATGCTATTAGAGTTTACCTGCCCATCCCCCATCCCCATGTTTCTCCGCCCTATCTTCCTTAGGGGCGTCTCCAACCAGTTAGATTTGTCTTCTTTACTGCAAACGCTCTTCTTCTTCATAAGCCCTCCCTTAACTGATTATATTCAATAAATATAACTGAAAACAAAATCTTCTCCCAACCCAGAAGTCCCCTTCACAAAGGGAGTAGAGAAAGAAAACACTTTTATTATTGAATAAACATTAAACCAGAATGTAATGGGTGTTACAAGCGATTTGCTAAGAGATTGCAAAGACAGTAAGAAATCTCACCCTATGATAGAGTTGAATGGATACAACCCATTCTATATATATTTTCAAGATAAACAATAGCCAGTCTTCAAGTACGAGGACTTGACAACACCATTTGCACACAGAGTTCATCCTAACTTTGTCTGGTAATTGGAGTGACCATCTGTGTTAGCTAATTGCCTTTATCAGGAGGGAAAACAAATTCCTCATATCTTTATAGTGGGAGGCAGTTTTTCAACTTGGAATGAGAAGTTAGGCTCCCATCCACCCACAGAAATTGGGAGACTGGGGTGCTATCTCCCTTGATGTTTATATTTCAGTGGGATGGCTCTCAGGTCCTCAAGAAAGACATTCCTAAGTCGTAAAGCTGGCAACAAGCCTGCCTCGCTTTTTAAAAAGGTTTATCAAACGGTTTTATAAATTTTTAAAGAGCAAGAACTTACAAGGTTTCTAAAGTAAATGCTCTAAGAAAAAGGAAGAGGAAGTCTCTTCCCTCCTTTTCCACAGGGAGAGTTAAGCCTCTTAATTTGCATTTGCCCCTCCCATTCTACCTTAACTTTAGTCTCCTTGCTCTACCTAGTGTAGTCATGTGTAATGAGGGAGGAGAGGTTTGGAGGCCAGTCACAGAAAAGCTCCAGAAAGGAGGTTGTGGAGAGAAATCAGGGAGAAAAAAGGCAAAGACCTTGCTCTGGGGGAGAAGAAAACTATGGTTCTTGGGTGCAGTTCAGAAACACTGATTGTCACTCAGGGGTGAAATATTAGGTGACATTCTCAGGCCTCACCCCAGACATCTGCATTCAGTAAGCTTCCAGAACTTAAGTTTAGGGTCTAGAACATATAATTAAAAAAAAAAAAACTTTCCCAAATGACTTTAATGTGCAGCAGTTTTAGAAACCACTGACTTGGGGTATAACAATGTGAGCATCTCTCTGATTTTCCCTTGAATCAATCCTACAGACCTTGGAGAAAAGGTGATAGAAATAAATAAAATATGTAATACCAGTAGTTTGTGTATAAACAAATAAGGAAAGGCCTTTCCATCAGAAATTTTTTAAAAGGACTTCAAAAATCATCTCCCACCATAGGAAAGAGAGCTATGTTTTTAGATTCCACACGTAACTGCCATCATATAGCATTTGTAGAAACAGAGAGCAGAATGGTGGCTCACCAGGGGCTGGGGGAGCTGGGAAGGTGTTGGTCAAAAGGTACAATCATACAGCTAGAAGATGAAAAAATTCTGGAGATGTAATGCACTGCATTGTGAGTATAGTTACCAATACGGAATTATATACTTCAAAGTTGCTAAGAAATGTAGCTAAGAAATTTTTGCTCTTACCACAAAAAAGAAAAGACAATTAGGGGACACGATGGAGGTTTTAGTTAATGCTATGGTAGCAAGCATATTGCACTGGGTAAGTGTATGAAAGCAACACATGGGACCCCTTAAACTTACACAATGTCATAAGCCAGTTACATCTTAACAACAACAATAATAATAAGAGAAAAGAGACCGGCTGCTGCAGACAGTCCCTCCGTCACACCTATGTCGTGAGGTTTGAGAGCTGGACAGCAGGCAGGGGATGCAGGGGGACAGAGATGAGAACTGCAGGAGTCTACCAGTCAAAAGGACACTTTCTGAAGATGGGAAACAAACATCTGAGTGGGAAGGGGGCATCCAGGCATCGCTAAGTGGACACTCAGATAAGCCGGCCATTATCCTTGCCCTCGTCCTCTTGATTACCTTCATCCGGATTGTTCAATTTATAGATGAAAAGCCAAAGGTGGGCACACCATTTCTGCTGACAGGTGACTGACAGCAATAATTGAGCACAAGCTTGGTTGAAGGCTGGGTTTTCTGAATAGCATTCAGACCCTTGAGGTTGATAAAATATGAATTTCTCAGCACCTGCAGATAAACTAGAAAGGCTACAAAAGATGTTTTCAAGATTTCCTGGTAGGGAGGCAGCCCTGTTGAGCAGCAGTGCTCTGTCTAAGGAAGAGATGGCCAACAGTCGTGTCTTGAGCACAGTGGGGATGGGTGGATAGAGAGGAGGGCAGATAAAAGTGCACAGGGATACTTTTATAAAGCAATATGGTTTATAAAAAAACAGCGTCAAAGGGGAAAATGAAAGACATGTGATATCTAATAAAAGGATTTAAAATGCAAGATGGACAGTGATCAGAGATAAAATAAAACATGAATGCTTTTGGAGCATACTACAGGTAAAAAACCCTGTATAGAAAATAGAAATATGTCCATCCAAAAATCACAAAATTGAAGTAAATAGCAACTTACATCATTATAGTAATTAAAATAAAGCAAAAGAAATGGTAGTGACACCTATTGTCAAATGAAATTCAGCCTCTCCTGATAATTATGAGGCTATTCTGTTTCTCAAAAAAATGATACCACTTTGAGTAGGCTTACATTGACAGCAGTGTACAAACAACTTCATAAGGTTTCATAAACTCACTATATTTGTGTCAATGTGTGGCGGTGTCTTGCTGAGTGGCATTCATTATCATTGTTGCATATTTTTGTGTGCTGTCTTGAAAATGTTGGAGTGTGAATTAGAGCAATGAACAAACATTACATTTCTTATTAAAGTTGGCAAGAGTGGAAGTGAAATCAGGGACATGTTAGTCCAAGTTTGTGGGGATAATGCCATGAAGAAAATAGCAGTGTACAAATGGATTAAACATTTTTTTGAGGGGAGAGAAAGCATCATTGATGAAGAGACGTTGGGGTGGCCAGTAATTAGCAGAACTGATGAAACATTGCAAAAATTTGTCAAATTGTGCATCAAAATCATTGGCTGACCATGAGAAACATAGCAGACTGATAGAGAAACAGGAAAATCTTAACTGAAAATTTTGGCACGAGGAAGGTGTGTGCAAAAATGGTCCTGAAGGAGCTCACCAATGAACAAAAGCAAAAGAGAGTCGGAGTTTGCCAAAATTTTGGAGAGGCAAGATGATGTTTTGAGCCATGTTATCACTGGTGATGACACATGGGTGTACCAATATGACCCTGAAACAAAGTGTCAAATTGCACAATGGAAGTCAGCCAACTTTCCATGACCAAAAAAGTTCTATCAGTCCAAATCAAGAGTCACAACAATGTTGCTAAACTTTTTTGATATCAGAGTGATTGTTCATTACGAATTTGTACCAACTAAACAAACAGTCAACCAAGTTTACTATTTGGAAGTGCTAGAAAGGCTGTGTGAAAACGTTAGACAAAAACAACCTGAACTTTTTGCCAACAACTCATGGCTCTTGCATCAGGACAATGCAGCAGCTCACAGGGCACTGTCTGTGAGGGAGTTTTTAGCCAGTGCACAAATAACTGTACTGGAGCATCCTCCCTACTCACCTGATCTGACCCCCAATGACTTTTTTCTTTACCTGAAGATAAAGTAAATATTGAAATGAAAGGAAGACATTTTGTTAACATTCAGGACATCAAGGGTCATAAGATGACAGTTCTGATGGCCATTCTAGAAAAAGAGTTCCCAAATTGCTCTGAAGGGTGTCTAGGTGCTGGCGTCAGTACACACCTTCCCAAGGGGAGTACTTCGAATGTGACTGTAGTGATATTCAGCTATGAGGTATGTAGAGCTTATTCTAGGATGAGTTCACAAACTTAATTGTCAGACTTTGTAAATTTTAAGTTTCTAAGAAATAAATTACCCAAATTACACAGTAATGGAATGATGGAAGCAGAATTGAAACTTGGAGACTGCTAGACTTTTAAAGCCCTTTGCATTTTCACTCTGGTTCTAGTATAGATTCTGTGGCTTGTTTCCCACAGGCTTGCATCTCTGACTATCTCATTCAACATACAATCACTAGACGAATTTAATCACTCAATTAACTTTGAAATGCCAATCTCTCATTCTAATTTCCAACTTTCTGCTTACTCAGCAGTTATCAACCTTTTTCTACAATATTCCCCTATAGTACAAAATTTTTTATCATGCAGTACCAATATATGTATATTCATTTTTAATAATTTTATACTAACATTAATGCATTGCATACATTACAGCAGTTATCCAAAGACAGAATACTTTTTAGAGATTAAATAATATTTTCAATATAATATTTGTAGTACTTTTACGTTTTCTTTATAAACACTGCTCAATCATGTTGTTGAATACATGATTCTCTACCTTATTTTTGAAAATCTTGGTCAAATATTTTGTTATACATTACATTTAAGGTCAGTGTCTAAGTTCAGTTGATTGTGTTATCAATGTGAAGTGTTCATTTGGCTACAGCAGTTTTAAAAGCAAATATTCAACTAGTAAATATTCATTTGCCTGATTTCTATCAACTGTCCTTGAAAACGAATGAAATGGTATTGCTTGTTCATATTTTTAACAAACAGGTTCAAATAGCCAAAGAATATATAAAATATTTTAAACAGTTCAGAAAATTCTGTTTCCAAGTTTCTTAAATGTGTGTGTGTGTGCATGTGACTTTATCTATGGCACACTTACTGCTAAAATGACCAAAAGATTTCCAAATGTCCATTTTCAATATATTCTTTCTACAGCCCCAAAGGCAGTGTTTTCTCACTTACTGTTAACATAAAACTTACATGTGGATAACTGTGAATGTATTTGATGGACTCTGTCAGGACTGAGCATGGGATCATTGCTTTTAGCCATGGAATGTGGCCGACGAAGACTTCCTGCTAGGAGAAGTGTCAGCTCTAACACTTCCTTGTGGTTAATATGTGCTTATATTATTAATATCATTTTTAAATGACAATCTTCACATTAATATTTTAAGCCTCTTTTCCATTTCCTGAGATATATTTAATTAAAACTCAATAACCAATTTTGTAAATCTAGTTATCCAGTAATGTCACTGTGTGGCGGGATCCTGATTAGCCACTGTCTGAGGAAACATAAGCTCTTCAGGCAGAAAACCTCACTTACTGTACATAACACATCGTGCTACAAAACACAAGGGATCACATGAGGCAGCCAGTGCCCATCCATAGGTGACATCTGGTAAAGCTTAATTCATTGAAAAAACTAAATACAAGTAAAAGTTCTAGTATTTTCTTCATATACTATATGAGTGCTCGCACCCCTGTCTGTAGACTGCTATAACTAACTCCAAGCAGATGCCCTGCCAATACTCAAAATAACTTTTGCAAAACAGAACACCTCTCTCTTTTTTATTTTCTGCCATGAACCAAAATGTATCCCTGTCCTATGTTTCCCTCACTAAATATTAAAAGAAAAATGCCCAAAATGAAGAAACATTTATTGAGCACTTACTAGGTGCCAGCACTGTGCCAGGCAATACAATGTACCCTATTTGTCCATGTCTAAGACAATACTTTTGTCTAAAATTGTTACACCAAAAATTGGGGGTCATCTTATGCACAGAAGCAACAAGTTGATAATGATTTCTCAATGTTGGGTTAGAAAAGTAGGGGTCCTTTTATATATGGGGGCATCTCACACAGACAAATACAGTGATTTCTAACCAAAATGTCAAAATCCTTAATCTACAATGTACTTCTATAAATTGATAAAAAGCAATGATTTCCTAGAAATGTATTAAAAAATTTGATTATTAGTAATCAAATAAGCACACTTTTTAAACAAGAGAAAGGATTATTTTATCTTACCCAGTTACATAGCTAGAGAAGTCACAACAAAACACAAGAACTTCCTATGTAAATTCTAGATTAGCTAATTGTAGTATTTCTGAGTAAACCAGATGCTCAGAAAATCCAAAGAGAATCTGACCCCTGGGTTTAAATAGAACCACAATGTTTAATCTAA
This sequence comes from Lyroderma lyra, assembly GCA_004026885.1. NCBI lineage: Eukaryota > Metazoa > Chordata > Mammalia > Chiroptera > Megadermatidae > Lyroderma > Lyroderma lyra. The sequence goes on along the minus strand of PVJL010009088.1, from coordinate 5,666 downwards.
AGAGAACAATGGGAAAATGCTCAAATTTAAAGCACAGAGGCACCCTACCTCTTCAGCACTCAAGATGAATACAGGCATACCTTGTTTTATGGTGCCTCCTTTATTACCCTCCACAGATAGCATGTTTTTTTTACAAATTAAATGTTTGTGGCAACTCTGCATCAAGAAATGTATTGGTGCCATTTTCACAACATTTGCTTACTTGATGTCTGTCATTTTGGTAATTCTTGCAATATTTTAAACTTTTTCAAAATTATTATATTTGTTGTGATCTGTGATCAATTATCTGTGATACTACTATTGTATCTGTTTTCTGAGCACCACGAACGTACCCATATAAGATGGCCAAGTTAATCAATAGATGTTTGTGTTCTGACTGCTCCACTGACTGGCCATTCCTCCATTTCTCTCCCTCTCCTCAGGCCTCCCTATTTCCTCAGACACAACAATATTATAATTAGGCCAATTAATAACCCTATAATGGCCTCTAAGTATTTCAGCAAAATAGTCACACCTCTCTAACTCCAAATCAAAAGCTAGAAATGATTAAGCTTAGTGAGGAAGACTTGTTGAAAGCCAAGATAGTCTGAAAGCTAGGCCTCATGTGCCAAACAGTTATCTAAGGTGTAAATGCAAAGGAAAAGTTCTGGAAGGAAATGAAAAGTGCTACACTAGTGAACACATGAAGAATAAGATAGTAAAACAGTGTTAGTGCTGATATAAGGAATGTTTCAGTGGATAGATCAAACCACCCACAATGTACCCTTAAGCCAAAGCCTAACTCAGAGCAAGGCCCTCATTCTCTCCAGTTCTATGAAGGCTGAGAGAGGTGAGGAAGCTGCAAAAGAAGTTTGAAACTAGCAGAGGTTGGTGTATGAGTTTCAAGGAAAGAAACCACCTCCATAAAAGTGCAGACGAAGCATCAAGTTGTCCAGGAGATCCAGCTCAGATAATGAATGAAGGTGGTTATACTACACAACAGATATTCAGTGTAGACAAAAGAGCCTTTTACTGGAAGAAGATGCCATCAAGGACTTTCATTGCTAGAGAGGAGAAGTCAATGCCTGGCTTCAAAGCTTCAAAGGACAGGCTGACTCTTGTTAAGGGCTAATATAGCTGGTGACTTTAATCAGAGCCAATGCTCATTTCCCATTCTGACAATCCAAGGGCTCTTAGGAATGATGCTAACTCTGCTCTGCCCGTGCACTGTAATGGAACAATAAAGCCTGGATGACAGCACATCTGTTTACAATGTGAATATTTTAAGTCCACTGCTGGGATTTACTGCTCAGAAAAAAAAAGAAAAAGAAAATTTTCCTTTTAAAATTTTACTGCTCCTTGAAAATGCACCTGGTCACCCAAGAGTTCTGATGGAGATGTGCAACAAGATTAATGTTGTTTTCATGCTGCTAACACAACATTCAGCCCATGGGTCAAGGAGTAATTGCTAATTTCAAATCTTATTATTGGAGAAATACTTTTCTTGAGTTTATAGCTGCCATAGATAGTGAGTCCTCTGATGAATCCGGGCAAAGCAAATTCAAAACCTTGTGGAAAGAATTCACCATTCTAGATGCTGTAAAGAACATTCACATGATTCATGGGAAGAGGTCAAAATATCAACATTTGGAAGAAGTTGATTCCAACTCTCAGGAAGACTTTGAGGGGTTCAAGTGTTCAATAAAAGAAATAGCTGCAGATGTAATAGAAATAGCAGGAGAACTAGAATTAGAAATAGAGCATGAAGATGTGACTGAATTGCTGCAATCTCATGATAACACTTGAATGGATGAGGAGTTGCTACTTATGGAAGAGCAAAAAAAGTGGTTTCTTGAGATGGAATCTGCTCCTGTGTAAAGATGTTATACAGATTGTTGAAATGACAAAGAAGGACTTAGAATATTACATGACCTCAGCTGATAAAACAGTGGCAGGATTTGAGAATATTGACTCCAGTTTTGAAAGAAGTTCTACTTTGGGTAAAATACTATCAAACAGTTTTGCATGCTACGGAGAAATCATTCATGAAAATAAGAGTCAATTGATGTAGAAACAAAAACAAAAACAAAAACAAACAAACAAAAAAACCAAAACAGCATTTTAAGAAGTTGCCACAGCCACTCCAGTCTTCAGCAAGCACCACCCTCATCAGTCAGCAGCCAGCAATATCAGAGCAAGACCCTCCACCAGCAAAAAGTTTGACTTGCTGAAGTTTCTAATGATTGTTAGCATTTGTTAGCCATAAAGTATTGTTAGTTAAGGTAGGTGCATTGCTTTTTCAGACATAACGCTATACTGTAATAGATTACAGTATAGTATAACCATAACTTCTATATGCACTGGGAAACCAAAAATATTTGAGTGACTCACTTTGTTACAATGGTCTGTAACCAAACCCTCAATGTCTCTGAGGTATGGCTGTATATTTGTGTGCCATCTCAATGACTTGAGTCTTTTCTTACTTGAGAAATGCTACATTGTGTTTGTATTAGTATTTGCAGATAGGGTATTTTGCAAAGGAAACATAAAAGTGCCTGTGGATAGCTGCTGACATATTCCATGATTAATAGAGGGTCTCCATGCTGTTCCCCTAAAAGTGACAGTCCCTTCCTGTTCATAGCTATCCGGTCTATTATGAGAAGCCCACTCCTACTAAACACAGAGCTGTCCTTTTGTCACTAAGCAATAGAACGGTGATAATCACAAGAATTTAATTTGCCCACTTACTGTCAGTAGTAAATTTGGTTAAGACAAGACAACACCATTATCAAAGAACAGTTAGCAAATCATTAGAAGGTTACTTAATTATGCCATGGAATCTTTAAATTTATTGCCACTTTATATTCTACTGACTCATTTATTTGAGGCCCAGCAAGCTCCTAAATTCTGAATCCTTCCCACGTGATCATTCGTAATCATGCAATCAAACAGCATTTATCAGAAGCCTGCAGGCACGTTGTGCAATTTGGGGAATTTTACCAAGAAATTTATCTATAAACACTTTCCCTGACCTCTGAAAACTTTGTGAAAATAAAACCTTGCAAAACATATTTTTAAAAAAGAGTTTTAACAGTTACCTATTGTTGTGTATTATTCCTTGTCGTGTGTTTACTAAATGTGTCATAACAACCCAACAAAGTAGGCACAATTATTATCTTTATTCTATAAATGAAGAAACAGACTCAAAAGGTAAAGTGATGGGCCCAACATTACAAAAGTAATAATGGGTGACATCAGTTTTAAACATACCTTGATAGCACTGCCCTGGGCCTACACTGGAGCATAAAGGACCCAATTATCTAAATTGTGCATCAGTGTAACCCAACTACTGTACATTTTTAAAAGACATGATGCTTATATGAATTTGTAACATAAATGTGAATGTTTTATAGATATATGCAAATACCAAACAAAAGCAAATGCCCCTTACAAGTACCCCTCCCCCGCAAAAAGAAAACTCTGACATTGAAACGAGTTCACATTGATCAACTTCATTTAATCGGCAAGGTTTTCAAACACTCAGTAAGTAATAGCTGTTGTTGTTGTTGTTATTGTTGTTGTTGTTGTTATTGTTGTTATTATTATTATTATTATTATTATTATTACAAAGCAATGTGTCTTCAGGGGTAATTGAATAACAGAAGGAGTGAGGGTGAAAGGGAAGGGTTCCTGACTGAGTGTCACTTTCTGGCCTAGAAACAAGTCTTAGACCCAAACTACATTTCCTTTCCCTCCCCACAGATGCAACTAGGCATCTACAAGTTATTCAACCTTGATTATCCCCCGAAAAGGTATAAAAATTAAAATTAATTCTCTTTATTTACTATGAGACAGTAAGATACGAGAATGTCAGCTGTTAATTCAAAAAAGGCCTTTGCTTCCTTCAGTCCACCTAATCCTGGACTGATTTTCCCAAAACCAGGAATAAAATTCCTTAAGAATATATTCTGCTTAGGTAACTCTCGCCTTCTGGGTCTCCCGCAGTGAATCCTGGCTGTCTCTACTGTAGTGTACCAGTCTGCCTTGCTGAGTAGTTAACACAAATCATAAGCCAAGTGTCAAGGAAGACATAGAAGAGCAGAGGTGTCAATTCTCATCAGATTAACTTTCTTCTTCTGGATCTGGGAGTAGCTTTATTCAATACAACAATCTTCCGGATACGAAGTACAGCAACTAAACTATACTCTAACTTTCAAATCATAAAATTTGTCACTAACATAAAAAGTACTTCTAGCTTAAATATGCTCCATAAATCACCCTCTGAAACAATCTCCAAAACAAAAGCAAAAGACAAAATATAGTCTCCAGTTTGAATTTATGGTGTGTCTGTGTCATGAGACAGAAATCTATCCTGACAAGTTGTTTGAATTGTCAGATATTATACTTCTGAGCCTTTCAAGTGATTTATCTTCTGGTTATAAGGCTAATATTTGCATCTTGACTCATTTTTATAGCTACATTACTGGATTGTTATGACCCGAAATCCAGCATTCAGCACACTGGTATAAAAACAATAAACTCTTGGAATCTTATAAATATTTTATGTCTGTTCCTTCAGAACAACTAAAAGGTGCTAACTCTACAACCTCTCTTTGTACAGCTCAGGTCACACATACTGCATTAGAACACCAAAATAGATGATATATTCTGGAGTGTAGATATTAGAAGTGGCAAAATACTGTATTAACCATGTTTATATATCTTATCTATTATATTATTATTTTATTTTTCTGGAAAAAGATTAATAGACATGTTTAAACAGACATAATTTAAAAATCAACATGTAATTATCAGCCTGCACAAAAAGATAATGACAAGATAAAAAGAAGGTAATTTCATAATTTTTGGATTCAAGTATTTCTATTTTAAATATTTAATGCTTATTGTTTTATTAATTTGCATCATGGCCAATACCTAGATACCTATTGACATAATGTATGCAAATATATTTGTACTTTATAGCTTCTTTTGATTTTATAAGCATTGCATTATATGAGAATATAATTTTAAAAGTAAATATAATGTAAATTTATTTTTCTTCGATTTAATAACAATGTTCTAATCTGTATTTACTAATTCTGTCTTTCATTAAAATCTAACTCTAAATACTTTAACAACAACATGGGAATTGAAATAGCTTCTTTAATCTGTCTAATGGTTTATGGAAGCAATTTAGTGGGATAAAAGAAGAAAGCACAAATTTTAGATTTAGACAGATGTTGAGGAAGGGAGGAAGAGAGAATCATAGATGAGATAGATAGATGATAGATACAAAGATACATAGAATATTTTCTCATTGTTTTATGCATTCTAGTCCTTCATTTATCTCTTTGATAAGTCTTTGATTTATCCTTTTGATTTTAAACACTGTTATTTTAACATTATTTTTATACTGCTCTATTATTTCCTATTCTTTGGAAGCAAATTCTTCATCTTCTAATGGTGGATTTTTGTTGTGTGCTTTATAATTTTGTCTGTGAGCTCCTCTTAATAGAATGCACATTCCAGGCTATGACCAATTTTATTTTATTTTTTAATTAAGATACAATTTATATACATTAAAATACATAAATCTTAAGTGTTTAGCTTAATTAATTTTTGTATATGTATATACCTATATAATGATCACACAGGTAAAGAATTGACTCTTGAACAATGTAGGGGTT
>PVJL010009087.1:0-60285 GCA_004026885.1 Lyroderma lyra | reverse complement strand
GAAAGGGGAGAGGGTGGGAGAGGAGGGGGGAAGCTAAATATAAGGTGATGGAAAGAGAAGTCACATTAGGTGGTGAACTTATTATACATCAAGTTGACAATGCACTGTAGAATTGTATGCCTGAAACCTATGTAATCCTTGCTAACAGATGTCACCCCAATAAGTCTAACAATAAAAATGAATTAAAAAAAAAAAGAAAGACAGATGCAATGTGATTTCGCTTCTATGTGGAATCTAAAGAACAAAATAAACAAGCAAACTAAATAGACAGAAACTCATAGATACAAAGAACATTTTGACAGTTGGCAGATGGGAGGGGGGTTTGAGGATGGGTGAAAAAGTGGAAGGCATTAAGAAGTACAAATTGGTTGTTAGAAAGTAGTCATAGGGATGTAGGGGATGGCATAAGGAATATAGTCAACAACGTTGTAATAACTATGTATGGTATGATATGGTGCTAGATTTGTTGGGTTGATAAACAGAAGGTGGTTGAGAGGCAAGGTGAAAAGGGAGAGCAAACTAAGAAGCAAAAATTGGTATTTACAAAATAGTCATGGGGATGTAAAGTACAGTATAGGGAATATAGTCAATGACATGGTAATAACTATATATAGTGCCAGGTGGCTACTAGACTAGTCAGGGGGATCACTTCTTAAATCATGTATGTGTCTAACCACTATGCTGTATACCTGAAATTAATATAAAATAATATCAAATGTCAACTCTAATTGAAAAATATTTTTAAAAGGGGGGAAGGTGAAGGGGAATAAGAGGTCCAGATTTCCAGGTATAGAACAAAAAAGCCATGGAAATGTAATGTACAGCATAGGGAATACAGTCAATAATATTGTGATAGCATTGTTTAGTGTCAGATGATTGCTGGATTTATGGTGGTCACTTCTTTAGGCATATAAATGTTGAACAACTATGGTGTACACCTGAAACTGACACAATGTTGCATGTTATAATGTTGCATATTAGCTATATTTTTAACAAAAATCATTTAGAAAGAGAAAGTGATAAATTTAAAATAGAACTAGTAGACACTTAGATTGTCTGAAAATCTAAATACCACATTTTGCTGTGTATGATGCTCACATTTTTGCCCAAATTTGTGAGGCAATTTTGGATGCACATTATACATGGGTAGTCCTAATTCCATATCTATACAAATGTTTTTAATTCTTTTATTTATGCTTATGAGTTAAAAGTGTAACTCTAGAAATCAGTAACGATATCTGTATGCAAAATATCACCCTGGAATATGAAACTGAAGAAGACGATCCTTTTAATATCTGTAGTGACAAAGAGTTCTTGATCTTCTACGATGCATAAATATCATAAATTTTTACTAATACATAAAATTTCTTGTACCTTGTATCCCAAGTGTCATTTCAGTTGTTAGAATATCATGTATCATAATTACGAATTAAGTATTCAGATATCTTCACTGATTTTTTTATTGTTAGAATTATTGGGATGACATTGATTAATAAGAATTACATAGGTTCCAGGTGTGCAATTCGACAGTTCATCATCTATGTGTTACATTATATGTTCACCACCCAGTGTCACTTTTATTTGGTAAATTTATTTCTTTAATTTCATGTTATATCCAAATTACCATAGACTCAATTGGTAGAATATTCTGAAAGCTAAATTTCATATATTAAGATTTTCTACTTATGAATCTGTTGAAAAAACCATTCCAGATGAAAATTACCAAGGTATTGATGAAAAGAACTATAATAAAAATATCTACTTTTTTACATATATAGTATTCTCATTAAGAAAACATTTGTTTATTGGCTCCTATACATCAGTATCTACACCAGGCATGTCTAACCTGCAGCTATGAATATGACTTAACACAAATTCTTAAAACATTATGAGATTTCTTTGTGTGACCTTTTATTTCAGTTCATCAACTATTATTAGTGTTAGTGTATTTTACGTGTGACCTAAGACAAATCTTCTTCCAGTGTGGCCCAGGGAAGCCAAAAGGTTGGACACCACTGGTCTACACAGAGAAAGACATAGTTATTAGTACTTCTAAAAGGAAGATAAAGTTTACACTTTCAAAGAGGTTCGATTTTAATAGCCTATAAAATTTTTGTAGTAGCTGTATGACTGACTGACTGAAGGTCAAGGTCCAAAGCATATACAACATTGGGGAATAGGTAGTATTTTTCTTTACACTTCATTCCTTATCCCCTTCAGTAATCCCTACTCTCCTCTTAGTTTCTCTAAGTACCATTTTGCTCTCCCGTGAAAAGTGCTTGATTTTCTCCAGTAATTTCTCCTTAAATTCTTAACTCCTGTTAATGTTAACCAATATTAATTAAGTGCTAACTATGGGCTAGGCAAAGGGATCATATGAATAATACTTTGTGGCTTCGCTCGCAAATTTCATACTTTAATTAATAACCACATTTTAAAGCAAGGAGCTCTTAAACATCAAAAAAGTAAATACTTAGTTGTAGGTTTATCAGAGCAGTGGAGTGGTGTTGGGTGGTAGTGAATAGAAAGGAGAATTATCCACTTCCCTTTAAATGAAGAAAAAATAGTCAGCAAATTTATCTTGTGTTCTGATTACCAATTCATACCAATAAAATTTTACATGTGAAGGCTGAGTGAAAAAATATTTCTTAAGCATAATCTTAATATTCATTTTATTAATAAAAGTGGCATATCTACAGGAAATATATATAAAACACTAAGGATTACAATGAAAAGTGAAATCTTTGCTCTAAAAAAGCAGTATTTTTCAGCAATAGGCTGAGTGCATTGCATGAATCTGCTAGTCATTGCTTCTCTAACGTGGACATCTTTTTGACAAATAATGAATTTACATATTTTTAAAGTAATTTTATTTCAAAAGATACTTAAAGTTAAAATATTATGATACTTAGCTTAAGAAGAGTCAAAGGATGGATATTTTTAATACTGCTGAGAAAAACAGTAATGGTGAACTTGATATTGAAGTCCATATTCCTGATTATAGTAAAACATACCAGCTATTAAGCCATATAACCTCCATATTTTTTCTTTAAAGCATCTAGGGAAAATGCTAGGTTTTATGTTAAACTGGTTGATGCATACATTTCACTCCATTTGTATTTCAGAATAATATTAAGGATTTCAGCCTCTTGGATTTGCCATTTGCTATTTTAGAAAAGCTGTTCTTAAAATTAAGAGACAAGTAAGATTACGAGAAGAAAATACATGCAGGGTTTTAACTGTCTCTCTCCTAACCACAGGCCTCTCAAGCTAAACCACAAGAGAATTCTCTGAACCCCTGAAGAGGCTCCATCTCTCTTTCTTCTCTTACCTCATCCAGCACTTATCTAAACATCTCTGGAACAACAATATTTTAATGCAAGTCAAAGCAAATACTGGGAAATGCCCACTCATCAGTTGTTTCTAAATAGCTATATTATAAGGCCCAAGACCTTGAATGCTGATCTTTTTGGCTGCCCACTCTCTACTTGATGTTTGACCTTCAATGCTGGCACAATTCTGGCTCTATTCCCCCAAAGCATAAAAGATTGCAAGGCATGTAAGAATTAGAATCCTTGAGATAAAACTGGACTCATAAACATGCATCACAGTTTTTTTCAAAGAAAATTAAAGCACATTTTCGGCATTATTTGCTTTCTACCCATCATATTCCTTTCTGTTTATACCAAAAAGCTTTGCAAGGTCACCAATGGTGATACTAGATAGGTAGGAAAACTAAGTTTTCATGTGCAAAATGATATTCATTTTTACATGCATGGATGTTTATTATTGTACTGGTAAATATTATGAAACCAACAAAAATAATGAATCAGAGAGTTTGCTAATTCATTTGGAGGAGTTTATCGGTTTATCCCAGGTATTGCTAATGAGAAAAGCAGGATGGAAGATAGTAGGCATGATGTGATACAATATTAGTAAAAGAACATACCTTCCTGTATTTGTGGATATTATAAGTAATGGTAGGTATGAATATTCATGTATGTGTGTGTTGCATACAATTATATGAATACAGAGAAAATGTGAAAAGGTATGTCACCGGAGAGAAGAAAAAGAGGAAGACAGGCGTGTCAGAAAACGTACTTCAAAAGTCAGCAACACATTTCCAAGTGTTGGAAAGTAAACATGGAAGAGCGTGCTAGGTGAAGATAGGTGTTGACGGCTGGATGAGGAGGATTCCATTTATATACATATGTAAAATTACATACAAATGCTTATTTATAAAATTTTTAAATGTGATGAAATCCAGTGAATTTGGTCTTTCTATAAGAAATCTTAGCAGAGTCTTCATTGAATTACCAGTGGTTTCATACCAGTGAGTCATTTTGGGCTCATTCCTTCATTCTCCTTTACTGAGATACTTATTTCTATATGTGACCTCCAGTTACTACGTGGTATTCTTTCATTTCACCCTGAAGGACTTCCTTGAGCATTTCTTGCAAGGTAGGCCAGTGGTAATAGACTCCCTCAGCTTTTATCTATCTGAGAACATCTTAATTTCTCCCTCTTTTCTAAATGACAGTTTTGCCAGATAAAGCACTCTTTTAGTACTTTAAATATATCAGCCCACTTCTGGTCTCCTGAGTTTCTGATGAGAAATCTGCTGATGATCTTATGGAAGATTCCTTGTATATGAAAATCACTTCTGTGTTGATGTTTAGGATTTTCTTTGTCTTTGTCTTTCCATAGTTTAATTATAATGTGTCTCAGTGTAGATCTCTGAAAATTCATCTTCATTTGTGAAGCTTCTCAGATGTTTATATTCATGTCTTTCATCACATTTGAGAATTTTCAGCCATTATTTCTTCAAATAGTCTCTTTGCCCCTTGCACTGTCTTGTCTCCTTCTGGAACTCTACAGTGCAGAAATTGGTCCACTTGAGGGAATCCCACAGGTCCCTTATTTCTCTGTTCTTTTTTCTTAAATTTTTTTTTCTGTTTCTTTAGATTTGATCATTTCCATGCTTAATTTTTAAGTTTATTGATTGTTTCTTCTGCCTGTTCAAATTCGCATTTAAATCCCTCTGGGGAATTTTTCATTTCACTTGTCTTATTTTTAACTTCTAAAATTTCTTGTTGATTTCTTTGTAGACTTTCTATCTCTTTACTGATATTTCCATTTTATTCAATGTTTTTTTAACTTTTTCCACTTCTTTCTTTGAGCATCTTTAAGATAGTTGTTTTAAAGTATTTGTCTAGTAGATCTGCTATCATGTCTTTCTCAGGGAGAGTTTCTGTTGATTTTTTTTTTCCATCAAATGGGCTGTACTTTCCTGTTTCTTTGTATACATGTGACCTTTTTGTTGAAAACTGGCCATTTGAATCTGATAATACAGTAATTCTGGGAATAAAATTCTTCCCCTTCTTAGGTGTTGCTGTTTTCATTATTGTTTTTGTATATTGTTTTGATTTTTGATAGTTGCAGGCTGTCTCTGTGCCAAGGATCAGCATGAGGTTTAAACTTAAGGTCTTCTCACCACTTTTCTGAGCTTTCACTATCCCCTGAGCATGCACAATCACTTCCTAATTTTCCCACTATATGAAATTACTTTTAAATGTCCCTAGTTTTTATGAATGGCTCTCAAAAAAGGAAAAGAGAAAAATAAAGTGAGGGTTGGGGGGTGGGTAACAAAAGGATGCAGTATAGGCCCTTTAAATTTCCTGGAAGTCACTTTAGCTAAGGAGCTTGCAGCAATGGTAGTTGGTGGAACAACAGGGGACACCTGACTCTTTGTCTGCACCTCTGTGATCAGAAACAGCAGCATCAGTGATCAGAGCACAGATCTCCAATATTGGGAAGATAGGGTCTTTTTGTCTACCCTGACTCCAATAAGCCATGTACAAGTTGCTCCTGGAACATATGAACAGCTCTCTGCTACATGGCTGGGGATAAAGGATGGGTAGCTGCTACTTTGCTAAAAGCTGAAATTGATCAAGATTAACAGCAATTAACTGTCCAAGGGTTCCCCTGTAAGTTGCAAGCCTTTAACAGACTCCAGAGCTTCAAAAGCATTACATCAGACAGATTCTGCCAGTGTAACTGCTGTCTAGGTGGGAAGACAGGTCCCTGGTTTTGCCTATTCCATCATCTTCCCCAAATCCTTCAAAATGATACTAATTTTTAACTTAAAGGAAAGTGAGGTCAGTTCTCTGATGAAAATAGTTATATACATGCTAAGCATTGGTGTTCTGGAAGAAGCTGTAGTAGTGACAGCACCGGTTCTTAGTGATATATCAGAATAAGGCAAATTTTCTGCTATCTTTCAGATAGATCATCATTAATAGGTCAACCCTAACATTTTGCTAATTATTTTAGTATAACCAATCAAATTGAACCAGTCACACTCTGATGCCTAAACCTACATTATCAGACCTTTGTGGAATTGTTTATATGAGTCATATAATTCATATGTTTCACCTGTCTTCAGAATGTTTCTTTTTCAATTTTTTCAGTCTCTATGAAACTATCTTGTGAGGTTTGCTTTTATTTCTCCCTCTTTTCATTTTATGCTTCTTTCATAGCCTCTATTTTCACTTCTTTACCCAACCAAGTTATTTAACAGAAACTTTCCATTATGCTCCCCAAAGTCTTTTTACATAAACCACAGAGGAAAAGAAGGTATTGATTATCTAATTCAGCAGAGCTATTTGCATTTGTAAGCAAATGCTACGAACTGAAATTAAGTAAGAAAATTAAACGATATATTTCAACCTAGGTAAGTTCGGCTTGGCTCTTTAAAGAAACTTTTCTACTTTGTTTCATGCGTATCCCATAACTATAAATACCACCTGATCTGTTTATATGTGAGTGCTTTATGTTATCATTTTCTAGGTACAAAATGAACTGGGCACAAAATAAACAGTGTACCCATGGTTGGCCAAGAGATACTCATATTTAGTAGGATCTTCGTATATTGGGTCTCTGAATGGAAAGGAGCATCCCATTGCCTGATATGCTGCATCAAGCTGAAAAAGCAGTTACTCTTTTGTTGTGTTTAACTTACTAGCTCAGCACACACCAGTTGTTTGATTGGAGAAAAGTCTCCACATTCCCCAAAGTCTATTCAATACATGAGCTATATTATTCGTCTAAGTCAATATACTTTAGGGAGAATATGCCACTATTACTTCCTGATGAGAGCTTGGCATTTTTATTCTTGTATTCAGAAGAGATGGAAGTTGCTTCAGTAAGTTCCTTGAAAGAGAAAATTAGATTCCTTTCCTTGTATACTGATTAAATAGCCAAGTCAATGGCTATTAAATCTAAGGCAGGGCTAACCGATAGGTAACATCTCTCATTCAAACTCTGACAAGTGTGTGTGTGTGTGTGTGTGTGTGTGTGTGTGTGTGTGTGTGTTTGGAATGCTATATTAAATAAAATTTCAAAGATATTTACCAGGTGAGTGAGGAAAGGTTGCTGGGATAGAGCAGGCAAGTTTGCCTTGGGAAAAGGACAAGTGAAGCCACATCTGACAAACCCATCCTAAGATCACGGGTTAGATCGTACGTTAGGCTAAAGGTTTTCAAACTTGTGTTTACTTCTGTTATGATACATATAATTGATACTAAAGCTAATAATAACATTAGTTTGTTGTGTTGTTGGTGGTGATGGCGGTTGGTTGGTTGTGGTGTGGTAATACTATTAACTAACACTTACTTAGTATTTTCTACACTCCAGGTACCACACTAAGAATCTTTTATCAAGCAGCTCATTTAATGCTTACAACAATCCTTTGACATAGTTATGTTTTGACTTTTGGCCAATTCTCAAGGCTTTAGCTGAAAGTTCATACCTCTCTCTTCCAGTAAAGAAAGGTCAGAGTTCAAGTGACTATTATAGGGATGATCTTGAATGCACTAAAATTCATGAAGAGTAAATTTTTCTGAAGCTGTAATATTTTAAGTAACAAATGGCATTCCTCATAATTAGTTGTGACACATATAAATATTAACCCTAAAGTTTTGTACTGCAGTATTACACTTTGCCTTCTGGTTTTCCAGGCTCACTCCCTAATTCCAAACCCAACGTCATGGAAATGTGTGTGTTTTTGATAAATTGGAAAAGTGGGAACTAGTAGACATGTGATTACCAGTCTTCCAACAGAGCTAGCAAATCAGTTAAAAAGAAAGATCCTATAGGTTAGTGGTGCTGCATGGGAAGGGAGAGGGACTCAAATATATGTTGATGGGAAGAGATCTCACTCTGGGTGGTGAACACATACTGCAGCACATGGACAACGTACTGTAGAATTATACACCTGGAACCTAGGTAATTTTTACTAACCAATGTCACCCAAATAAACTTAACAATAAATAAACAGAGAGGATCAAAGATGGGAATAGCTTGATATTAAAAATTCAAGTGTTATACATTATGGCTAATGGATTAGCCAGAGATCTAGAAGGTTAACAGAAACTAGATTCATTATCTAGTTAGTTTTCAGACCTACTTCCTTGCCGGTCATTCTGATTACATGATAAAAACAACAAACAAACAAACAAAACACCTTTTTCTAATATGAAATAAAAAAAATTATTTTCCTTGATTAAGCTTATTAGTGTTACAATGTCCTGTCCTCTGGCTTTTTTTTTTCATCGCAAGGTTAATAAAACTCATGGAGTATCAACAAAAAAATATTTCAACAGTTAGCAAAATTTGTGCTAGAAGAAATATATAATGTCCTCTAATGCAATCTTTTTCTTTTTAAGATGAGAAAATGAGGCTCTAGACTACACTCATTAATTGTTCATGTTTTAAGTGGCAGAGCTAGGACTAAAATTCAGGTCCTGATCCTTGCTAGACCCCAATTTTATGTGTTACCAAAAATAATTCACATTCTCATAAATGGCCACAGAGGCTTCCTCTGCAAGGCTAAGAGGAGGTGGTGAAGTTTACAGACACTCTATCCATCATATCCCAAAGTCTCTGAGGCCCAATTCTTTTACAAAGTTTTCTTTCCCTGCAAGAACGTCACCTGATGGCCTTTAGAAAGGAGAAAACATCTCATGCTTCTCCATTTTAAATTAGCTCAACATTAAATTAGAAAGGTTATATGTCAGAAAGAGAGGTAAAGTATTCCAGTTACAAAGACTTCAGCATTTATTATAATTTATACTTCCATGCACGTTAGAAACTGCACTGACATTAAAATATAAGGCTAAAGTTTTTGAAACCTTAGGAAAAAAATACTTAGTTTACTTTAATCTCCAATTACTAATTGAAAACAATCTCAGGTTTGTAAAAGTAGAGAGTTATCACTTTGAAAAAATGTGCACCCCTCCATAATTATTTTTTATAACAATCCAGTTCATGGAAGAATCAGGTGTTCATGATTGACATGAGTTTATGATACTGCTTCAGTCAATTGACATAAATTGAGCACATACTGTGTGGCAGACACTGTGATATGTGAGAACGCCCTTGGACACAAAGGGTCACAGTGAGATAGGAGAAATATTAGCAAACCTGTATGACATGTGCTACCAAACAGATGTTCACAAAACTCTATGGGAATGCAGAAGAGAAAGCCATTAATACTAATTTCCACCCCCACCCCCAAGCTGGTCAGAGACTAAGGAAGGGAATTATGAAAGGGCAGAGTGACAAATACATGCTTTTATTTTCTCCAACAAACAAACACAAGCTATTACATTAAAAGACAGCACAAGGAATTTAACAAGCAAGAAGAAATTATCAATATAGGATGAAAAAGCAACAGAGGGCTTTTGTGGAGCGTCCAATCATATGCATACATTCCATTAAGTGACTAGTTGATAAAGAAAAGCAACCTTGCTGTCGGTTGGGCTGAAACCACTTCCAACAGAAAAGCAGAAAGACCAGAAACCTATTGCTAATGAAGTTACCATCACACAAGACTTTTTTCCCTGTTCTCTTTGCATAACAAGGTCCTCATGCTTGTTCAGCCCCCATCACCACCAATGCATCATTATTGTCTGTCTAGGTATCTATTCAGTTCCTTCAAAGCACTTTTCTTGTTAAATGGTTGTTTTCCTCACTATCACTTAGTTTCGCAAGACTTTTTTACATCAAGCACTATATCTGGCATACATCATCGTGATTACACCTATTCATTAATATAGCAGGAAGGAAAGATGGAGGGAAGGAAAGGGAAAGGAAGCCAAGAATCCTATTGTACACCGAGGTAGTAAAGCAAGACCCCAAACACTTTATTATTAGTTTGGACTTTGGCCCAATGCTTCTGCATAGATCTCAGGGTAGATAGTATCAACAAAGGAAGACTCATTTTCCATTTTCCCTGTGCAAGGTGGGTATAAGGAGCCTTGAAACACAGTATCTTCCTTACTTTATTTCTACCCCAAAGCCCAAATCCAAGTCTTAGTCCTTACCACTCCACTGTAATGCCTCATCTCAGCAACAAAGCTGAAAGAGTGGGGGTGAGAGTGAGATAAAGAGAGGGGGAAAGAGAGACAGGAAAACAGAAAGAGAGGACAAGACAATGCTTCGAAGCAAGGAACCTTCCATAGTGACCTTTCTAGAGAAGGGTAGGAGCCCCAGGAACAAGTTGTTTGAAGATAGGATGGAGAAAGAGAGTAAAAGCAAGTCAGAGATGCAGAGATACAAAAAGAGACTTCAAAAATTAGAGAAAGTTCGGGAGTCAGAAATTGTTCCTCCAAATAGAGATTAGGACCAAGTCTTTCATAAATTGGGCCAAGAACAAACTAGATGCAAGGGATAAAGAGATAATTGGCCCTTTTTCTTTCTGGATAGTAGTCCCTGGAGAACTAAAGGAGGGACTAATATCTGAGCATGCTCCATATTGGCCCTTTTAACCCATTACAACGAACTGTTATGAGCATAGTGGCCAGTTACAGAGCTGGCCACTATGTGACCTTACCAAAGCAGAACTTCCTTTCCTTGGGGTAGAGTAAGAAAAATGAAAGGGAAGGTGAACATCTTTCGTCCATTCAATTCCTAAAATTACAAAGTCCAATTTCATTCTTACTTGAAATGTCCAAATTTATTTTCCAAAGTATATCACCAGGTGTTCAAGTCCCATAGCCTTTTTGACTTCTAGAGTCATAACCTTAAAATAGAATACAGTTTAAAAGAACACCCCTGGATCCTTTCAGGTTCCTCTCTAGGACTTCAGCTATCAGAGATACAATCCAGATTTATTTCCATAAAATCCACAAAAGTGAGTGGTAGAAGGTGGGTTTGATAGGCCTGTACATGGTTTCCTCGGTTCTCTGTCACATGTTCAAGAAACCCATCCAGGGAGTTCCCTGGTGGTGTGGTGGCTTAAGGCTTCGGCGCTGGCGCTGTCAGCGCTGCGGCCTGGGTTCGATTCCCAGCCAGGGAGCTACCCACATACCAAAAAGCAAAAATTGAAAAAAAAAAAAGAAACCCATCCATAGTACGTTTCCTGATTAGCTGTTTCTAATTTTATGTATTAATAGTAATTTAGTGGATAATCACCAGCCACTGCTATTATATGTATCACTTTTGTCTTGTGTCAGAAACAGAACACATCACATCTGCTTTGTCCATGTCTCTTCTTCACTGTATAATTTTTGTAAAGACAGCCAGAAATAAAACTCAAGCATATATTAGATAGTGTTGATGGATTGGAGTGGTGTAATGTGAAACAAATAAAAGTAGGAACCACCTGCAAATGCCTAAAGAGCTAACAGAGGCTCATTTCATGAATGACTGCAAAAACTAAGTATTAAGTGTAGGAAGATGGATTTTGGCAGGCTCTACATCTGATCTTAGCTATGTGGTCTTTGAGCATACCTCCCAAACAGCCAAACATTCTCTACCAAAGGCCAACACCCCTTTCCTAGGACTTCTCAGCAAAACTGAAGAGTTATTAATGTAATTGCTAGAATCCTGAAGATGTCTCTAAATTGTCATTTCAAAAAGTATAGGCTCTATGCAAAACCTATATTCCTATTTATTAAAGTAAGTATCCATTTCTTCTTTTTCTTTTCTCTCTTATTTGATAATTACATGTACTCAAAAACCTCTTGACACTAATTTGGATCTTGCCCACCTCCTCACAACATTGTTTTTCCTTCTTGTCATTCTTATATTATTTATTTCATATTTATATCCCAATTGTTAGCCTGGGGATATAGATTTTTTAAACTCTTGCAAAGCTCAGTTTCCCCATCTACTAAAAAAAAAAAAAACTACATATATACTATTGTTGTAAGAATTAATTATAGAATAATGTAAATAGAGTACTGAGCACAGAACATAACACATTATAGTTTATAATAAACATTTACTCTCCTTTGTCTTCCAGAAAAGCCACAGAAGAGTGAGGGATTACCTCTTATAATGTACCTTCAATTTTTATTAGTTGAAACTATTTTAATTGCCACTCTAATAAAAATATTAAAATTGAAAAATGGCTTAAATAAGACAGCTTATTACTATATTAGTTTCTAAGATTTCAGAAAAGTGCTAATGGATTTTACAAAAGAAAATCTGAAATATTCAGACACACACCAAAACAGGAAGTTAAAAAAGTATCAACTGTGTAGAATGCCACTTAATAAATGTACAGAATAAAAGTCCTCAGGGACAGTATCATAAACCTCCTGTTTCCCAATCTAAAATATAACAGGAAAAAAAGGTCCAAAAAACTGCAATTTCTGTTGAAGTAGGTGATCAGAGATATGTAAACTTGGAAAAATAACAAATATTGCTTCTAAAAATTATTATTTCTATGATCAAAACAAATTATGTGCTTTAAAATATCTTAATTAAAATATGATGAAACTTTCAATTCAGACTATTGTCTGAAATCCATAAGCATTTTGAGGATGTTTTGTTTTTTCCCCAGTAATACTAAGATATGTTGTAAGAATTGAAAAATTAATACCTGATATTTAAATTGACCCCATTACAAAGGTTTTGGATAGTCACCAAGAATGTCACAGTCTTCATTTTGAAAAATGAATTCATTGATAGAATGTCAAGCAGTAAACAACAGTCTGATGAATGACTTATGCATAATTTTTCTAAAAATCCAGCCAAGTTTACTGTAATATTTTATGTTTTGTATCTCATAATTCTGGAAAAAAGGGTTTCAGAGGGGATAAGTTCAATTTTATCTTTAGAATATTCTCAAGCATTTTTAAAAAGCCAAAAAGAGAAACAGCATTTTCAAAAAACACTGCCTTTTTTGTTATAATTGCAAGTAAAATGAGACTTTAAAGAGGAAGTTTTGAAAACACAGAGTATTTTAGATAAGCAATTATGTCACTCCCTGTGATCATGACCGAAACTGTCTTCCCAAATATTTTTGCTTAAATATTAAAACTCAGGCTAACACAGACCATTTAGAGAATACTTAGGAATTCTTTGTGTGGTTTGAAAATGGAATCACTGCTCATTTTCCCTCAGGATACTCTGAAAATAAATTACCCATTTCTAAAATATCTGCAGATATTACAATGTATATTTTATGGGCAAATGTAATGATCTGACAAATAATTAAAACATTAGCTCACTGGAAGAGTCATGAAACTTTAATTTTAAGAAAGCAGGAATGTTTGTGGAGCTAAGCAAACCTTCTAGAAACCTTGGATTGAGAAGCAACTGCCTAGCCATTGGTTTCATCTCTTCATTTGACAGGAAGTACAGGAGAAGTGAGGAATACAAGGTGACATCCCTCATTAATAGAAGAATAAAGTCAAAACTCAGGAAAGTTCTTGGCTCTTGTACTACCATGTGTACAATAAAAAAACAAAAATTGACAGGATGTAGAAATCTCCTTTAAAATCTAGAGAAAATAAGTTAAGTATACACATTAAAATAAAAACAACTAAAGAAAGATACAAAATTAATGAAGGGATTTGACACCACAAAGCTCTCTGAAAATGTATTAGAGTCTTACTGCTGATGTTTTTTTTCTTCCCAGGAGGAGATTATGAATGTTAAATAACACAATTAAGTTAGGGTTAAGTTGGTTTATTCAAATAATCAATGCCTACTAAGCTAGGACTATTGCATATTCAGCTCACATCTACTGCACAGAGCTCAACTGTAGATTCAGTTCTTTATTCCAGTCATTCATATTATATATAATTTCTTAAGACTGGCCACAGGTAAACCAAGTAGAAGACATGTGTCCATTTTTCTGAACTAATTTTTTTACCTTTAGTGAGTGATGTGTTAATTTAAGCATTTGTGAGCCCATACCTAAAAAAATATATTTAGGGAAGAATCTAGGATCACAAATATGAACTAAGGACTCTGCTAATAAATTGAATTGATTTGTTAATCTCTTCTAATGATTGTGACACAAATAGAAACAACTCATAGAAGAAAAAAATTATGTTAGAATTTATGCAGTGCTTATTAAGATATATATTTAGTAATTCAATACTGAAAATATTAAAAGTTATATTTGTGTATATGACAAAGTACCTGACTGACTGAACAGAACATTGTTTCAAGTTAATAATCATAAGAAATCAAACATATGAAAAAAATTTCAATCTCTAGAATTGTTAGTTAATGAGAGACTGTTAGCCCTACTTATCTAGGAAAAATAAAAAAAATGTACATTTGATTTATGAGTTGTAATTGAAAACAATGTAAAAGTATAACATAAGTTTTTGTTAAAGAGCCTTTAGAGTAGGAATTATTCTATTGTTCCAAGTACTGAGATGGAGTATTGAGGGATATAGATGAGATTTAAACCAAGCATGAGGCCTGAGATTTAAATTAGATTGAAATTTAGCAATTAAAATATTACACATGGAGTTACCATATGATTCATTAATTCCACCCGTAAGTAAATAACCAAAAGAAATGAAAACATACGTCTACATGAAAACTTGAATGCAAATGTTCATAGCAGTATTATTCAACAGCCCCAAAGTGGAAACAACCCAAATGTCCTTCAATTGAAGAATGGATAAGCAAAAGGTGGCATGTAGTGCAAAGGAATATTATTCGGCCATATAAAGAAATAAAATAATAATGCATGCTACATACTAATTCAAGACAAAATTCAGAAAGTGAGAATAATAACTCACACACCTGGGGTTGCAAACTTATACATGAAAAGTGATCAAATATTTTATAAATTACAATTGATATAATATATAATTGATGAATCATTAATAAATGAATGAACACATGGTAATACCACTAGAAAAGCAGGGAGCAACTGAATTTAGAGAGGATAAAGCTAAAGAAGAAAAGAGAAGAATATCAAACGCCCCTCCAAAAATTTACAAGAAAATAATTAGCAAATGACTGAAATCTTTCACGTATCAGGAGGATAAAAGTAGCCTTTTAAAATAAATTACTCTAGACACTAAAATGTAAATGTCCAAATTACATTTTTATCCCTTATTTTTCCCCAATTTTCTTTTCCACTAGTGGGGAATAAGGAAAATACCTAAGTTTATGGTGATGAGATAGGGATAGCCAGCATATAGACTATTTGGTTCTGTATTTTGAATTGCTTGCACAAATACAAAACTCTTTATTCAGTATGTGTAAATGTTAGAGGCAGAACTCAAGTGATTCAACTCCAGTGATTTTCTCTGCTAATTGGTATTGAAGAGTAGATGCTGTACACGAGGCAAGAAAACCATGGCTGCCTCTCTCTGGGGTGGCAAAGGGAATCTTTCAGGTCTCCATTGCTGTCATTACAATCATTTTGATAAGCTCTGAAGGAGCTCAAAAAAGTAATTTAAGCAGAAAGAAAAGATGTATTACAAAGGTGAGCATTGTTGTTTTGAAAATCTTTTCATGCGTTCAGTGTTTTCGACAGCATAAGTCACAAGTGAAAACAACTTCTGCTCTGAGGTCAGCTTTATTTACATCGGCTGATTATCTATTATTTCCTTCATGATTCAAGTAAATTAGAAATCCTGACTTCTAAACTGCAGTATCAGGGTATCCTTATGGACAAAGATGGTAAAAATGATGATGACAATAGTATTATCACAATAGTTAGTGTTTATTGAGTGTTTAGTATGTGGCTAGATACTGTGTAAGTATTCTAGAAATATTTTTTCATGTTTTCTAACAATTATTCTGTGAGATAGGTATTATTTTTTATTTACAAATGAGTAATTTACCCAAGTAACAGATAACATACTCAAGGCCTATAGTTAGCAATGGAGTAATGAGATAATAGAATACACACATATGCACACACACCAGTGTGTGTGTGAGTGTGTATGTGTGTATTGAAGCTGGAAATGAAATTGATAATCGATCAGGCCTACGTGATGAAGCCTCCACAAAAATCCCAAAAGTACAGAGTTTGGAGAGTTTCAAGATGGGTAAATACATTATTGTAAGGGAGAGTGACCCATCTAACTGCATGGGGACAGAAGCTCCTTGCTCAGGACACTTCCAGACCTCACCCTACTATCTCTTTATGTGGTTGCTCATCTATATTCTTTATTATATCCTTTAATAAACTGATAAACATTTATAAGTGTTTCCCTGAACTTTGGGAGCTGATATAGCAACTTAGTTGAACCCAAGGAATAAGTCATGGGAACCCCTGATTTGTAGTCAAGTCAGACAGAAGTTGTGAATAACCTGAGGGCCCACTACATGTGACTGGCATCTGAAGTGGTGGAGGAGCAGTCTTGTGGGACTGAGCCCTTAACCTGTGGGATGTGACACTATCTCACAATATCAGAATTAAGTTAATTATAGGAATATCAGACAGCACTGCAAGATTGTCATAGGAGGCTTTTTGGGAAAGGTGGGTATTTTGGATCCTTCACAATGAGCTGTGTGTGTGTGTGTGTGTGTGTGTGTGTGTGTGTGTGTATATATATAAACTGGTTAGCTCTAAATCCAAAAAGTCAAGGAAAACAGACATATACAAGCATGGGAAATATAAGATATCAGAATAAAATTACAACCTTTAACATTGCTTAAGGGACTCATAACATACTCTTCTGTGCCTACTTCTCCAGATTCATCCCCTATCACTGCTTGCCTTATTTCTTAGGTGCTGAAATACTTCACCATTATCAATTCCCCGACAATCTATTATACCAAAGAGTCATGGCCTACACCTTTTCATCTGCCACTTACACCACTGCAATAGTTGGTGATAAAGCTATATCCTCCTTCAAGCTCAGGTGAAATACATATTATTTTGAAAAACTCTTCCTGAACCTTGAAATGTTTATAGATGCACCGCCTATAGCCTCCAATGGTTCACTATATTTCTGTATTGAAATATTCATTACATTGTACAGTAACTGTAATTGTTTACTAACATTCACTGGAATTTGACACCATTTTCATGGATGTTTAGTAATATTTGATTATCAGTGGCAGAGACTGCAAACTTGTTCTTTTTTCCAATAATTATTTACAGTCAAAAGCCATAATTTTGTTATTGAGTGCTACACATGGTGCTTTGACTCATTGTCCCTCAAAGCACCATGTGTAGCACTCAATAACAACATTATGGGAGGATGCTGGGGCACAACACAAAATATGGAATGCTTCATGAATTTGCCTGTCATCCTTGCGCAAGGGCCATGTGAACCTCCTCTGTATCTCTCCAATTTTAGTGTAAATACTAACTCTTTTTCAACACTCATGTTCTATTCTGCTCTCAGGATAAAGCTAGGCTACATGTCCTGCCTCCTTTACAGTTAGGTAATGATTATGTGACCCAGTTCCATCCAAGGAAATGGAAGTAGTAAGAGCCACTACTATGCCTGGTCTATCTAAATCTTCTGTGCAATGCACGATTTTATAACCCACTTCTAGACCTGCGAAGGAAATGACTCATGGTGAATTTGGAGGCAAAAAGTTAAAATTGCCAGATCACTGGCCACCTAAATTTCTCGACAGTTTTTTGAAGCACAGCCCCTTCACTTACCTACAATCACTTTGGACTTGGACCTGAGAAAGAAATAAGGTTCTTTATTTAAAAATCTTTATTTTGGGGAAAGTCTATTTTATTTTTTTCTCATTGGTTGTATCACCTTTATATTTCTTGGAATCTAGCATAATACCTGTATACATATTAGGAATCTATAAATGTGTATTACAGACAAGTGGATGAATAAGTAGTATGAATATTGTAAAAAAATAAATTACCCTTTTGTCATAATAATAGTATTATTAAAATAGCTAAAATTCCTTTTGTGTTTATTATGCACTACTGCTTTCTAAGATAATTTACATAATTATCTTACTTAATCCTCTTAACAATGTTATGAGGTAGGTACTATTGTTATCTCATTGTACAGTTAGTAAATTAAAGCTTAAATCAGCTTACTTACTCCCCAATGCATCATAATTATTGTATAGATGAATCAAGACTCAACCTAAAGAATCTGACTCAAAAGTCTATGTTCTTAACCATTCGAAAATAAATAAATGCCATGCCCAAATGGCTTCTGTAAGCAACAAAAAATGTTTAACTAGTAACAGAATAAAATAATATTTTACGTTAATAACACTATCTCTTGATATAATTATTTCTAGGAAAGAGCTAAGAATTCTTAAAAATGCATGATGATGCACAATACCATTTTATATGCCTTTTTAATACCAAGAAACTTAAATGCTATACAGAAAGTCAGTTTTAGATCTGAAGATAAAATCCAAGATTGAAGGTTTCTAGTATTATTTTAAACACATAATCAAGGTTTTGGCTTCTGGCTCATATATTTTAACAGAGAACAGCAATTGCCTTAGAGATTTCTAGATTTCATTAACGTACCAGTTTCATTAAACTTATAAAATTAGAGCTTACTCTTAAATCAGTAATCAATTCTTACACATTTAGAGGTCAGCCCTCAGGTTATAATTCACTCAGAATCACTTTGTTCTCCAAGAAAATCCATTGTGATCTAATAGTGTCATCTTCATCATGTTCCAAAAAAACCCCTGCCCACATAATTGGATCAATATCTGTTGTAGAAAGTCTAGACTAGATTAATTGGGTTGGTGCCTATTTGGATTTTAGTCATTTTATCAAGAGTCTCAGACTAGCTTCTAAAAATCGATGCTTTCCCGTGTCAAATTCTAGTGCCAACAGCATGTCAGAGACGTTCACTAGGATGTCCATTCACTAGTATGAGACTTGGCTAGTATTTACGTAATAATATACTTCATGACAGAAGTTAAACAGAAGTTTCAAAAAATGCACTAGAAATTTATTACTGAATTCATTCAACAATTTCTACACAACCATCTTATTTTTAGGATAACTATAATAATTGTACTTTTCACTGACTCAGCTAATTCCCCATGTTACAATATCTATAAATAAGATTATAGTCATCTGTCATGATTATTAATAAAAAATGAAAAAAACAGGTATTTTCAGAAACTCAGCTTAAATCTGCTTTAAAACCTTTTAAACTAGTTATCCAAAAATCCCAGACGTGTACAGGATAGATGGGAGATTTTTTTTAAAATAGATTTTTGTGTATGATAGGGTTTTTAACTTGTTTTTCATATGTATATAGGATTTTTATTTTAGAGGTTAAAAGATGGAAAAAAGTATTACTTAAAAGCTGGAAAAATACAGTGGTAAAAATTTCTATAGTAGTGGACTATGAGTGACAGAAACTATGAATGTATTAACGTATGTTCAAAACTGACTACGTATATCACTTTTCTGTGTTTGCGGTTTTCAGAAACAACCAAAACCTACTTTGTTTTTAAAGTCTGTTTTGAATAAAGTCTATATCTATATAAGTGCAAACACTGTAGAAAATAGTTTCTAGAGAGATCTTTGGCCTAGATGAACTAAAGTTTCTTCCAATTTTACAATTGTAGGATACTAAAACTTTTAGTTTCATATATTTTAAATATAAAATAGTTATATTTTGAAGAGCACCTTTAATATATTGCCAGAGGAACTTTAGATAAAGCTAGAAAGTCTCATTTAAATCTCAGGTACTTTCTATGGAGAGAGGAGAACCTAGAGGCACTTTTGTTTCTGCTCAAAAAGAAAATACAAGAAAGTAGCAAGGAGACATCCTAAGTTTCCAAACTCTTGCAGGTTGTAAATACTTGGAAAGCAATGGGCAATTTAAATGAGAAAATGAAACACAAGTATTAGGTTCATAATTAAGTATGTAATGCACTAAATCAGATACATCAGGTTCTATTAAAGATAAAAGTTGATGGTACAAATGGATGGAAAACCTAATTGAGAAAATTATCACCATTAACATGGGGTTTCAAAATATTAGGTGTTATAGACTGAATTCTGCCTCCTCCACCCCAAATTCATGTGTTGAAGCCCTAATACTCCACGTGACTGTTTTGAGATGGGGACTTTGAGGAGATAATTAAAGTTAAAAGGGGTCATAATGGTGAGGCTAATCTGCTAGGTTTTGTGTTCTTAGAAGAGGAAGAGACACTAGAGCTCTCTCACTCTCTTGGGCACAAAGCCAAGGCCATGTGAAGACACAAAAGGAAGGTGGCTGTCTGCAAGCCAGGAAGAGAGACTTCACTAGAAATCAACCCTAAAAGCACCTTGACCTTGTACTCCCTTTTCTATTATTTAAGCCTCCCACTCTAGGGCATTTTATTATGGCAGCCATACAGACTGATATAATGGGAAACAGCAGCCATTATTCCTTTCTAACAAATTAGTGCAGTTTTGAGGCTTGGGTAGCACAGGTGTTCTGAAAACAACTTTGCATTGACTATCAGAGAATCCATTACCTTTGTGTAACATACACATCCCATTATGGTGTGGCCCCATCTATCTCTCTCACCCCATTTCTTATCATTTCACCACCCTCACAATATGGAGTTATCTAGAGATGTCTACTTTACAACTCCATGTCCTTCTTTCCTCTGCTCTGAATTCCTCTCCCCAATGTATATACTGGGAAAATGTTCACCAACCTTCAATACCCCAGGTAAGAGTCACCTCTTGCTTTGTGCAGCCTCCTCCAACTCCTTTAGGCAGAATCATCACTCATTCTTTGTCAGTAATTACATCCATGTTTTCACAGCATTCAGCCCTTACATGGCAGCCTGTCTCAGTTATAATTTTGTTTATACTGTGGTACCTCAGTACTTGTTACTAATTGGTTCCAGGAGGTGCAATGAGTCCCAAACAAACGACGAGTACCGAGACAAAATGTTCGCATCAAAATGCATCAAGCAACAAATTCAACGACTTTCAAAGCAGTTGAATATCAAGGAATGACAGTACGTTTCCCGCAATAGATGGGCAGTCTTTATAACAAGGGTTATGGTAAAATTGGTTCTCTTTATTGAATTGAAGTGAAATTCAATGAAAGGTTTACTAAATAAATAGAGAACCTCTTCTAGGACAGGCACAACACAAATTTCAAGAGTTTTAATACATTCATTTTAGAAATGCCACCTGAGATACAGGAAAAGAAAATTCAGATTAAGTTTATTGAGTATTATTGAATATTTTCAGCTGGTTAGAAAAATTTAAAAGAGTGAATTTCTTCATTTCATTAGTAACATTTCCTTCCATATCATTGAACTAGACCTCATCAAAATATATGAAGACCAAGGGCATTCTTATGCTTGGAAGTGCCAATACTGAAAATAATGAACCAGGAAATACTTTTAACTTAAAGCCAATCTAAGAACAGTTGAAGATTTGTAAGCAAGCAAAGGGCTAAACTGAAGAGACATTGGATAAGGAGTAACGAAATCTAATTTCTATTTCCCTTCTGCCAGGCAATATACACATAGCTCTCATATATACATACAAACACATACATGTACAACACATAAATGCATACACACACTATCTATAAAATGAGGGCAGTTAAGACAACTACATTTTTCCAGTTCAAACATTTTTCAACATCTTCAATAGTCTTTCACTGAGGTAATCAATTCCTTAAAAGTTATTCTGTAAAATCCATATCACTATAGGATTTATTTAATGTGGTTTAAACTTTATTGTCTTTCGATTTTTATATATGAAGCTGAGAATAGTCAATAGCTCTCACAGTACCTAGTCATGACCCTGCCCTGCTTGGCTATAGACTCCCTCAACAACTCATCCAAAAATATGCTCTGGCACTTACAATGTGCTAGGCATCTACCCTCACTTAAAGAATCTACTTTAAAGTGAGGAATAAGTGCCCTCTGATAAGGAAATTGTTGTGTTTTTTTTTAATCTGATCCTATTCGCATGTGTTTAAACATAAATCTAAAAGATTAAAATTTGAAAGTACAATGTTAAAATTCCCAGTGCTTGTACTGCTATGAAAGATGATCAAAAAGAAAAATAATAATTCAGTCATTTATCCCAAATTTTAACTGCTTTATTCATAGCAAATCTTTAACAAATTACAGAAAAATATTTTGAAAAAGTTTTGGAGGGAATATGGTAATCTATTTTTACTTTATGTAAGGATTAATATATTTTTGTCTATTTTGTTGATTTCAGTTATAATAAGTCTATGAACACTAGTACCATACTAATATCAACATAAAACATCTTAGAACTATTATAAATTAAAGTAATTTTCGTTTAGAGGCAGATTTGTACTTGAATTAATCAGAAGTTTTTGTATTTTCTTATTTATATTTCTAATTTTGTGTCAAAATAACTACATTGCACAGAATGTGACTATGTAGACCTTTTGAGAAATTACACAGAGAAGCACATAGCCAAGGCAATATGATAATATTCTCTTTGAACAGTTTAGAGCAGAATTCCTCAAACTAGGGTTCATGTACATATTCTTTTACATCTTCAAGTTCTCAAATTTTAGAAACACTGAGTTCAGGCTTCATCCATTGTATGTCATCTTTGTTACTGTGAGGTACAGAGTTCACTGAAGAAGGTTTGTTTGGTCTGCTTTCAATTGTCCACTCAGCTTCTAAATCCTCTGTTTGCTCCCCTAAATCCCTTATTTAAGTCCTGGATCAGACCTAATTAATCATTTAATTTGTACCCAATCTATTTAATAACTCAGTCCACTGAATCACGCCAGATTCAAAGTCCATGGAATAAAACATTGAATCTTACTCATACTTCTCCCATTTTATTCAATGTGTTCCTCCATATCCAAGACCCTGTTTTGCATCATCCATGTTCTATGTTTCTTCACATTAACCCGATCCCTTTCTCTGAGCTTGGTAAAAATGATTTTATGTTGAAGATAATACCTCAATGCGAGTATTACACAGTATCAAACAAGGTGCAACGAGAAAAGAACGCTAGAGTATGAGTTGAGAAACAAAAGACTACTGTTTTGTTTCTGATTTCTATAGACCTAGGTTACGTCCCCTTATATTTCTAAACCACAGTTTCTTCACCTGTAATGATAATCCTTATATTCTCCACTGGTTTGCTATGATGAATGTACTAACAGGTACAAAAATGTACTACAAATGTCATAATACCAATATGGGATATTCTTATTAACAATGAGGTTTTTGACTGAGGCCGTAGAAACCTGGATTGACTTAGAGGAAAAATATGACACCACTGTCTCACTTTGGGTCATCTGTATTATACCTATATTTTGTCTCTTCACGCATGAATGGGGATAATCCTACCTCACAGGATTGTTTTAAGCATTTCATAGGACAATATAAATAATTCTTAGTCTGATGCCTGGCCCTGGTAAATGCTCAAAAAACAGTAGAATTTCAAAAAAATGACTGAGGCTTGTAGCATGTACTTTGATTACTATTTTTATTTAATCCAATTAAATGAATGAAAATTCTGTAAAAGTATAATGTCTGAGGAATTTAAAACACTAAAGCAGAGACCTGATCCAAATTCCTAATTAAGATCTTGAACTTTAACACAAAGGACATAGCCTCAGGTATATACTTTTAGGGATATTTATGTAAACTACTCTAAAATGGTCTTTCTCTTATTTACATATCCTATACATTCAGATGAAGGAAACACACAGATGTGATGTCTCAGTTTGCATCTCCCTTCATCAATAGATAAGCAATGATCACAGCTGAGAAAGCTTGTTGTAGCTATAGAGAGAGAGGAGATGTTTTTCTCTCTCATTGCAGCCTAGAGATTTGTGGTTGAGAAAATGATTAATAAGCAAATAAAAGACCACTTAGGAACCACATCAAAACTCTTCCCAGAGGAGTATACTACTCTGTGCATGGAGGTTGTATGTATCAGTTTTGTTCTCTTGAGCTCCACATCCATATTTCATGTGAGTTAAGGTGGAGGGAAGCACCCCAGAGAGTTAATACTGAAGGTGTCCCCGAAATTACTGAAAGCTATATATATTTACAGTCTTCCTTCAGATCTGTGCTTTCAATTTATTTCTGAGAAAAGGAATGATGTTTGGCTAGTAGACGTCCATTAACATTTTCTCATGAAGTAAGTTTGCCTTAGGGCCTCAGACATTCTCTTCCAGCTTAGTAAAAACCTAAATGAATATTAGACAAGTATCATTTGCCTCTTGACCTCAATTAGCTAGTTCATCATCTTAAACCAAGGTAAACAATACGAAAAAGGGTGAAAGATGCCAGTGAACAGAAGGAGACCCAGGAGATTGGGTTGGCATCAGTCTCCATCAATTTCAAGCAAACCCCTTTACTTGTTAGACTGGTTAGGCCCGCAGTGCTTTTCATTTTCCCACTTACCAGGGGCTTGGTTTCATCTTCATCTTTGAAATAGTAGAGCTGATCTCCCTTGAGCACAAACCAGCGGGTATGCCAAGTCTTGACAAAGCCTCCTTGCTTCCTCAGCCACCCACATTTCATGGCATTATTCCTCCCTTGGCCTTGGGTGTTCTCTGTGGAGTCATTGTTCTCTTCCATTGTCAAGCCGATAGACTTTCCTATTTAGCAAGCAAACAAAAAATAGAAAGAATAAGGTGTTCTGATATAATCAGTTCCTTTAAATCACCCCTGTCCCTTAAAAGAATACAGGAGGAGGAATGAAAATATATACCAACCCGTACATGCCAAATTTCTAGAAGCAAACCACAGACCTGACAACATTTGTAGAGGAAACTGGGAGAAAGTCTGTGGTGTCTTCCCTAAATGATCTAGCCAGCTGAGTAATAAT
This sequence comes from Lyroderma lyra, assembly GCA_004026885.1. Classification (NCBI taxonomy): domain Eukaryota; kingdom Metazoa; phylum Chordata; class Mammalia; order Chiroptera; family Megadermatidae; genus Lyroderma; species Lyroderma lyra. The sequence continues at coordinate 35,252 of PVJL010009087.1, read as the reverse complement.
AACCTTTTCTTTTTAATGATTTTTATTAAGGAGAATAAAGAATTGGAAAGTTCTGGAGGTAATGCATTAAAAAGCAATGTTTTTCAAACTAAAACAACCAATTAAAAAAACATAATTCTCATGATAATGGGCCTCTGTGTCTGGTGTGCACTGATTGGGATCAACTTGTATAGGCATGTGATTATCTGAGCAAACACTGGACTAACACATGTTAAAGTTTAAAGAGACTATTTTAAAAACCTCAATGGAAGACATTTGTTTTACATATGTGAAAATTTCTCAAGACGTATCTGGCCTCCCCACGCTCCCCATCAAAATGTATCCTCTTGAGAGTTTCTTTGGCTGGTCAGGAATTAGTGCAGCTGAAAAAGTTCAGGAAACACAAACAAAACAAAAAACCCTGCTTAGCCAGAAGAGTTTCCTTCTAACGTCACAAGTGAGTGGTATGCTCCAGTCAGTTACATGATAAAGAGCATTTCAAGGTTATGTGTGAAGGAATTTAAGACCATACACACTACACATAGGAGGAAAATGAGTTTATCATAGAGAAAAAAATTAATCAACAGGTGAGAAGCTAAACTGCGACAGCAGGAGTAGGGGAGGGAGCCTTCTGGGAGAGCCAAGGACAATTGGCTAAGAATAAAAGACATTTTCCTGTCCAAAGGCTTCCTACAAATTCTTGCTAATGTTTATTTCTAAGCACATTTTCAGGAAGTAAAAAGTCCATTCTCACTCTTGAGTCTTTGATGAAAATATAAGGATACAGATTAAGATATAAAACATGGAATATTCCTGTTCTGCTATATCCATACACAAAGCTCCTACTTTTTCTGCTTGTTTCCGGAAAACAGGCTTTCTCTCTAGTTATTTCCACCATTAATTTTTCAATTGATTTGTATGTACACAATCCTACTTAAAAATTTCATGAAGTTTCCATTGTCAGTCCTCAGTTACTTAAGGTTCTCTGAAGGTAAAGGTCAAATCTTCCATAATTTGGCTTTTAGTTTCTTGGAATTCACTCCCACCATTCCAGTTGCAGAAATGAAGCAGAACTTCAGCTCTAATTACTTCAAATTTTGACCATCTCAACCATCTTTTCATTAGTTTTGCCTCTTCCATTGGCATGCATTAAACTCTATCTCCACCCTTGCTTTTATCTCCACCTCTTTCAACTACTTTTAAGCTTCAATAAGCCTCTTGACCACCATCTGTCTCATTCAATATCCACTCTCTCCTTTCTTATACTGAAGCATCCTTCTAATTTACAGGCCCTCATCTCTACAAAACATCTGGAAACTTCCTTTGCTCCATAAGACATTTCCATGACAGTAACACCTTACTGCAGGAAATATTCTCCATCATGTACATGCATGTGTGTGCACAGACTGGATCATGCCGGGATCTTCACAGTTTGTTATGCCCTTAGGGCAGGAACTTTCATCTTTTTTCTTTCAAATTACTTGACCTAGCATAATGAGCCAGGTACACCTTACTCTAAATGAAGTATAAATGCTATAACATAATTTAGATAATAAGTACGGTTATTGAGACTACTATAAATAATCTTTTTGGTTTCCTGGTGTTTAATTGTTCAAATCTATACAAGATGCTATTTCATCATTACCCATTTACTCTTTGACCAAATACCTTAACTTACAAAGTTGAATAAGACCTTAAAACAAACATCCCAACATTCTCTCTCTCTCTCTCTCTCTCTCTCTCTCTCTCTCTCTCACACACACACACACACATCTAGAATTCATTGCATAAGAACAAATTCTTTCCTTTGGTCCCTTTTTAACTTTTTTTTTCTTCTATGTTCATGTTTTCTATTAAGTTTTTAAAAATCCTCTCTAAAATTTTTCAAGGTAATTTACAACCTACCACCAATAATATAAAAAATATGAATGCCCAATTTCACTCTAGTCTACCATTAATGCCTTAGTAAAAATTGTGTGCACATTAGAACATGGTTTATTATTCTTCCTAAGTATGTTGCTTACAATTCTGATAAAACCAATGACAGCATTGCCCATTGAACTTCTGATATAATGCTTATATTTTCATGACTTCAGAATGCATCAAGTGTTTTATTAATACTAATTGTAACAATTCATTAAAACATAAAAGAGAACATATTGTATCATATCCCTATGGGAAATAATACCAGAACTACTGATGGATGAGAAAAATTAACTTTTACTAATATAACCATGATATTTATAGAGGAATCTTGTTATTTCTGCAGAAATTAAATGGTTCAAATTCCACACTTCATCTTTAAAATGAAGATGCTAGACTGGGTCATTTCTAACTATGGTCCCTTCTAATACTGTGAAATCTACCATCTCTATAATTCCATAAGCATGAGGATACCAGATATCCTCAGCACTTCATACCATGTCTGTCATGTGGTAAAGCACAATCAATGCTTGATGAATTAATAAAATTTGCAGTAGGTATGGTGCTAGATACCAAAAGTGAACATGATTTCCCTCTGAAACCTGATTCTGCCCCAAGTGCTACCATGATATACCAGTTACAAAAGGGGGGATCATCTTTGATACCTAACTCCTCCTCTCCCTGAATAACAAATCCATCAGTAAATTCAGAAGTATTTTCAAATACATTCAGTTAGCGCCATCTCCATTGCCGCTCTATGATCGTCTTGTTTAACAAGACAATTCTAATACCTTTCCAACTGGTTTCATTGCTTCCATTTTTAACCGCAAACACAGAGACATTGGCACATGCTCACATAGACTCATTCTCCACAAAACAGCCAAAGTGAACTTTTGTAATTTTAAATCAGATAACAATTCTCTACCCTTAAATTTTTTGATTGGCTCCCATTGTACTTATTTTAAAACCTAGCGTCTTACCATGGCCTGTATGCTAGGATTCATCTGGTACTACTTACTGACCTAACTGAATCTCACACCACCTTCTCTTCATTCCACCATAGGAACACACACGCCCGCACACACACACACACACAGAGTTTAAAGCGCTGATGCAAATGACCACCTCAGTTTACTTTCAGTTCTGGAAACACCGAAGATCTTTCAGCCTTGAATCTTAATCCTGGCTGATCTCTGCCCAAGGTACTTTGCTTCATGCTCTTTGCATGGCAACCACTTCTCATCCTTTAAGTCTCAGCCCAAAATCTACCTCCCCCAACAGGCTTTTACTAATCACCCAGTGAGTTATTTCCCCACTCATTATCATTAACCTCTGTCCTCAGTCTTCTTAACACTTCTCTAAATTGCTATTTCTTTAGCTGTTTATGGCCAATCACCCTGACAGGAGACCATAAGCTTCATGAGGTCAAAGACTTGCTTTTCCTCGGTACAGTTTACTGAGTGACTTTAAAAGTATTCAGTAAACAACTGTTGAATCAATGAATGAAGCTGTGTAACAAACCAAACAGAATTCAGACAAAAAGTATTTAGGCGAGTTTTTCAATTGCATTTAATGCCTCAAAGAAGACTGTATACTTTAAGAACTTTATTTTTTTTTCCTTTGACATAAGAGACTTTAATTAACATGAAAATTGTTCTTAAAAACAAAGTCAAATCATCAAACTCAAATGAACCTGAAACTGCCCTTTATAAAGAACTATAACATTGAAAACTCACACTTTTTAGCTTTGGCAGGAAATACATGTAATCAGTTGTGGTTAAGCATGAAGAAAAGTATAGTTTACTCATTCAGTTTCTCAGAGAATGGTTTAACTCAATCTCCACTGGGAAAATACTTTCACTGTGCTCAGGCCACGGCAACTGGACAGAACAGAGATTACAAAATAGAACTGTTAACTAAGATGTTTAACAAATCAACATAAAAATGACAACATACTAATAGCAAATAAATTGTTACTCTAAACTAACAAAACCAGAATTTAAAAGTCAACCTGTGTCTTCATACCAATGTTAGGAAAAAGCCTTAATGATGATTGCTCTCCCATACCAGGACTTAGAAAGTTCCCATCATTTGATGGGCTCATTGCTTTGAATTATTTTCCAGGTGTGGAAACTTATTTGTACATCTACTTTTATGGTGATTCTTTGCAACCAGATGGCCTAGGACCACACCAGTATTACATAGCGTAATTTGAGATGAAACTCATGCTCCTAACAGAATTTTCTAAAAATCAAACAGCCACACACATAGGTATTTATATTTGTGACTTCAACAAAGAATACATAAGCATGCATATAATCAAAGCTGTATATAAATAGAATGCCATATGCCATAGAGTTGCAGTGTGTTTGAATTTCCCTACACAACTACACATGTTCAGCAAACACAAGTGACTGACAAAGAAGGAAGGAGCTAGGGAGAAAAGAGAAGGGACAGGGAGGAAGAACAACTTAAAAGCATATGCAATTCCACCACCATGCTTCCATTACATCCGATGCACATGTGCTCCCGCCAGTAGGAGGTGCATTCTTACGGTCATGTCAGTTCCCTCTGCCTCTGTTGGGGTGAGTATCTTGCTATACAGATGTGATCCCAGAGGTTCCTAGTTCACATGATTTCACACACATGGCCCCTCAAAACAAACTAATTATTCCAGTTGTTCAGTAAAAGGACAGTGATCTGTTCTATTGATAGAGCAGAAAATAAAAATAAAGCTGGCAGATCTGGTAAAATACTGCAATTTGTGAGAGATTTATGAGAATTTCAAGAGTAATTTAGTTCACATCCAATTGTCAGTTTTTGTTTGGACATTAGAACTTAGCTGTTTTGTAAAATGAAAGTGATTGCACTGTATACAATAGTCATATTTATCTGAATTTGAACATTTATTAATTTAAAAAATACAACTTTGCTTTGTAGTTATTGCTACCATGCCGGTTTGCCAAGCAGTAGTACGTTTTATGACCTATATGTCTAAATGCTAACATATAGCTTTTCTATGGGTAATGCTTCAAAAAACAGAATTATACAGAGGGAATGAGACAAGAAGTATGCATGTGTGTATGCATATGTTTGTATGTGTGTATGTGTGTGTGAATATGCATGCATATGTGTGTGTGTATGGTGGATATGGATATATTATATGTGTATTCTTTCTAGGGAAAAAAATTCTTAAAGGCAAAATATTTGTTGAGATTCTTTTCTCATTTTTTAAATACTAAGTTTCATACCAGTGGAAGACATGTAAGTATATTCCTGCAGATCTGACATTGTTTGAGGCAGCAGAGAACATAAAAGAGCTTTGCCATACAATATTCACTAAACAACCTGACTGTCGTATGCTACACAGTCAATCTATGAAGTTATAAATTTATTTTTATTATTTCCCCAAACATTGCTTCAGTAACTACAATTGTTTACCTGATTTAGAACTTAATATTCTAAAAAGTTAAATAATTTCAGGCTTGATCTGTCTTTTCTTATCTCCATCCTGCCCCTTCTCCCAACTAGGTAACAAAGAAAAGTCACATGAGCACACAATGAAAGGTGGACATCTGCAAGCCAGGAAGAGAGCCTCACCAGAATGTGACCATGTTGGCACCTTGATCTCAGACTTCCAGCCTCCAGAACTGTGAAAAAATAAATGTCTGTTGTTTAAGTCACCCACCCTATGGTTTTTTGTTATAGTGGCCAGAGCAGACTAAGACAATGTACATTTACAAAAAACATAGAAGAAAAAATTTCAAGAATTAAATCTCAGTAGCTTGTTTCAAGGTAACTGCTAAGAAAGAAAACTGATGAGTGAAAAACAGTTCACTTTCTGTGTTTCACTCTCAACCACACCACCTCTTCACTTGAAGAATGAATCAACCATGGTGCCTAAAAGGGAATCAGCATGCTAGGTCCCATATTGCAGAGGGTCTATGGGGATTGTTTCAGCTGCAAGATAAATTCCAGGAACCTAAGTCTGCTTTTAGGAAGCAATTGAACTTCTGAAGTACCTTAAAAGGACCTCGGGTTTTCACACATAATGGTTTTTACTGCCAGGACTTCATGGTTAAATTTCACACATCCTTCAGCTCCTCTATAAAGGCTTCCCTGGTGCCACTGTCATCCCCAGTCTAGACATTCCCCTTCCATAAGCACCTATATCACTCTGGACATAACCTTATCACATGTAGGCCATGTGCTTCTTGTTTTACACAATCTTCTACAACATAACTGGGCCCTCTGGAACCAATCTACCCCTCTAGACTAACTAGCATGTGATGAATACCCAAAGGTTTATTGAATATATGTAAACGAATAAAGAAATTAATGAATGTACAATCAGTCAATCTTTGGGGCCTAATACAATTGACACCAGAGGCCTCAAGGCTCCCTAGAGTACACTGTAAAATACCTAAATATTTGACGTTATGAGACACCAATGCAAGGACTTCAGTCCAAATTCTCCCATCTGAATTTAATCCTTTAAGCTTTTAGCAGTTTAAAGCTAAACTGAACTTTAGAAAGTATTGAGGAAAGAAAACTCCCCTATGTCTCACTGAGTTATAATTATAGAAACATTTCTTTTTCAAGCTGAAGAGTTTAAGTGTGAAGAAAACAGGGGAATTGAATAAAATACCACAGACATGAATACAAAGTTTGAAATAGTCACCAGGAGAGAACACCTGGGGGAACTTCAACAGTAATAATTTTGTAAATGTGCTGTTATTTTCCTGAGGAAACACTAAATACCCTGTTGCTTGATTCATTTGAAATTAAGTTGCTCAACACATCAGAGAATAGACAATAATAGAAAATTGCATGTATCTTGGGATGAATTAGAAATGCCAATCTACAGTTTCATATTTTAAGTTTAAATATTTTCAAATTCATTTGGTAAGAAATCAAAATGACTTAATGGGATGAATCATTTAAAAGAAAACTCCTTTTATGTATTTACTATGTTTTTGCTGCATGTTTAATGCCTCATTCTTTAAAGAGAATCTTCTCGCTCTTCAGGAGGTTTTAAATCAATACAGAGATAAGTATTTTAATATATACTTAGATATGTTCCCTACCACATTACTACTTGAGGGAGGAGGAAAAAAGAGAACTAAAATTTACAACACTAAAAACTTGATTAGAAACAAAAATCAAATCAAAACAAATACTTTACCATTGATGGGATTAAGAGAGAAATGGCAAGATGCATGGCAATTGTACTGCTGTTTTTCAAGCTCATGTCAGACATTATTAATCACAGTTCTCTTTCCTGCAGAGCCTAGAAACACCCCAGATGTCTTTTCAATGTGTCACTCTAGAGAGTGGCAACCAGTCAATCATATATGAAGAAGAGAGGAAGACTCTTTGTTACTTTGATTCTACAAACAAACCAAGAACAGAAGATATTCCTCTAATGTAAAACTCAGGAGCTCCCCAAGAGAGGGTGCCATTTGAAATGGGCAAACAAGAGAAAGTCAACTTTTTTTACTTTCTCTTTTTAAACTGTGATAAAACTGACATAACATTATATTAGTTTTGGTTGTACAACGTAATGATTCTGTATTTGTATATACAGTCATTTGCCACTTAACGATGGTGTTACATTCTGAGAAATGCATAATTTCATTGAGCAAACATCATGGAATGCACTTAACACGAACCTAGATGGTAAGCCTATTGTTCCTAGGTTGTAATCCTGTACAGCACATTACTGTACAAAACAAAATGATAAAATCAAGCACAAGAGAAGATGATGCAATCAAGAGACATGCTGAACACGAGATGTATGAGGCTGTTACACACAGTTTTAGAGCAAACTTTTATAAGTAGAAAGAGTTCACTCTAAAATAAAGACGAAATGCATAATATAGTAAATACATAAACCAGTAACACAGTTGTTTATTATCATTATCAAGTACGTATTATATTCTGTACATAATTATATGTGCCATCCGGCTGGCATTACAGTGGGTTTGTTTATAGCAGCATCACCACAAACACATAAATAATGCTTTGTGCTAAGATGTTAAGATGGCTACAACATCACTATGTGATAGGAATTTTTCAGCTCTATTATAATTTGATATGACTACCAACCACTGTATATTCAATCCATCCTTGATCAAAATGTTATGTGACATCTGACTCTATTGCAAAATGATCATTGTAAGTTCAGTTAATATCTTTAACCATACAGTTACCATTTTTTTCTTGTGATAACTATCAAAATCCACTTTCCTAGCTACTTTCAAATATGCAATACAATATTATTAACTATAGTCAACATGCTCTACACTATTAACTGTAATACATTACCCAAAAATACAGAACAGTTCATGAATTTGCTTGTCATCCTTGTGCAAGGACCATGCTGCTCTTTGTATCATTCCAAGTTTAGTATATGTGCTGCTGAAACAAGCTCAAAAGTCAAGTTCTTTTTTATTGTAATAAAATTTTATTTATCTTGGACATTAGAAACAAAATGATGAATGAATCAGAACATCCCTTCCCTGTTAAAGCTAGAAAATAAAGAAAAAAGGAATGCAATTTAGGAGTGGATAGCTAGTTTTTAAATACTCACTTCAAAAGATTTGTAGCCAGTTTTTTCTCATATTAAAAAGTTACCTCATTTTTCAAAAAGGAAAATGGGTCTCTGAGAAGTTACTTGGCTTCTAACAGTGGTGTGGTGATGGTAGTTTTAATGAGAGACACAAGTCTTACAATTTCTCTTCATCTATATTTGTGGTTTGTCAAGTCATGATTCACAAATGACACTTGAAGTGCTATGTTCCATCCAGAGAATTCTGTCTCTGTTAATAAATTAAGTGAAGCAACTTTGTATTTTTATCAATTTGCTATAATCTTCCCCAAGGAAAGTCAAGTTCTCTTAATGGAAAGAATTAAGAGCTTGCTGAGAGCTCTAAGACGGCAACTGTCATTGCATCATATGGCCACAAAGAACAAAGAAAAAAATCTGAAGCAGGCAAAAGGAAATAGGAGCTAGATGTTCCTCATTTTATATTAATTAATTAATCCAATCTATGACTAGCCCCTTAAAAATAGGATCAGAAATCTTATTTGATAAACATTTCTATTTTTCAGTTTTTGTATATCCCTCCCCTCATAGTTCATTAGTAAAACTTTGTTTTGGAAAGCTGTCTCAAGGAACAAAGAAAAGAGGTTTTCCCCACCTAAATCTGCAAAGTAATGGGATAATAATACCCAAAGGATGGGGGAGCAATGGCGGCACTGAAGGAGAGCTTTTACATGCAGCAGGAAGGGCCAAGCTGAAGCAAGTGGAATGCTGAGAGAGATTGGCTCAGGTCGGGGAGAAACTTCTCAGCTGGGTCATCTTCTCACAATTGGAAAATAACCTCTGGGCCTACCACTTACAGACTTTGTCGATGTCTGTCCCCTGAGGGTCACATTTTTAACCTTTGATAAAAGCTTGTCTGAAATAGTACTTTTAATGTCAGAATCCTTAGTGAGTTCAACCCAGGAAACATTACAAAATCATTTCAAGGCTCTCCATGGGGCTGGCTTTTTATTCAACCACACTACAAAGGAAATACTTTATAAGTAGTTAACTTTGGCTAAGATAGTCATTTGTCAACAATGAACTCTGAGGTTTTTCCCTTCAAATACAAGCCTTTCATGATTTCCAATAAGGACCTCTTCTTCTTTGTCAATTAGCCCTATGGGTTAAAAACATCATCAGCCTTGTTTTATAACGTCTGGGAAATTACTAGGTACTTTAAATATATAAATCTTGTAGTAATCACTGAATTACAGTAGTTTATTATATAAAGGTTCTGCCAATGCAATCTTTTCATTATAATTTGAGGAAAGTCGGGAAATGTCAAAGTGAAAAAAAATGTGACTGCTATTTCACTTTACTTAGCATCATTCATATTACGATGGACTCTGATATGTTAAACTTTGATCTTTGATGAGGTACCATTATTCTCATATGATTTAAATACATTTTAGTTTTTCAAAATATGTAATTAATTCATACTTTAGTGGTAGATAAACTAAATAGAAAACTAGCTTTATTGTATGTAGATATATTTAATTAGCAGTTTGGTGGAAGATAAATAAATCCTATATATAAGCAGCCATTTTTTAAAAATAGGAACCTTGGTAGGACATAGGTTTTTTTTTTTTGAATGTCCAGGAGCCCTCTCTCCCTCATGCCATGTTGTTTCAGTTGGTAGTACTATCCCACAGCTAGAGGGTGGGCCTCCACTCGAGTACACATAGGTCCCAAGGTCGGTATGAACAGTGACTAGCCCAGGAAGTGGGCATGTGACAGAAATAGTACCAAGTGGAGTTCTTCCTTAGGTCAACTTAGAGACACTAGAAAGATGAGCATCTGAAGCTGATAACATTCTTCCCTCCTGACCCACAGAGGAAAGCCTTCTGCAAAATGAAGCTGTGCATAAACAAGCAGATGTGGGAGAAAAGGAAGAGAGCCCTTGAATACCCATCCTAGTTCCAGTTCCTGAAATCTGGCTTTGTGTACCTTCCTTTGATCCTATGAGATGTCTTATTCTTCCCTGCAAAGTGAACAAATGAACTGTTTGCTTAGTCTAGTTTGAGTTACCTGCTACCCTAAAGTTTATTAATACCAAGGAAAAATACTTAATAAAAAATATTTCTTTGAATTTCTTTAAAATAATAAAAATCTAAGTTTACAGCACAGAGAGCTTCCTCTACCTTGCTTCATACACAAAAATTAATTCAAAATGAATGACAGACTAAATTTAGAAGGTAAAACTTCTGGAGAAAATATTAGAGAACAAATTCACAACCTGGAGGCAGAAAGCGATATTTTGAAAAGCATACAAAAAACAATAACCATAAAATTTAAAATTTAGACTTTATTAAAAGTAAAAACTTCCACTCATCAAAAGGCATCATTAAAAAACAAACAGGCAAGCCAGATACTGTCAGAAAATACATGCAAAATATATATCTGCTATAAGACTCATCCGTAATATACAAAGGATTCCTACAACTCAATAAAAAAAAAGACAAAAGGATCTAACTTAGAATAGGGAAATAAGAAAGATATACAAATGTCCAATAATCCCATTAAAAAGTCCCAACACCATTAGACATTCGAGAAATGTAGATTAAGATCTAATGAGATGCCATAGCATAAACATTAAATGGTTATAATTAAAAGTAGGTGGATAACATCAAATGTTGGTGAGAAAATGGAGCAACCAGACTTCCATACATTGTTAGTAAGAACACAAACGGTACAAGGACTTCAATAAAAAGTTTAGCAGTGTCTAGTAAAGTTGAATGTACTCCTACTTATGACTTAATAATTTTTTTCTCATATTAAAGTTTATTTTATTTTTTTTTAAATTCATGTTTATTGTTAGACTTATTGGGGTGACGTTTGTTAGCAAGGATTACATAGGTTTCAGGCACAACCATATAGTGAAATACTCCTTAATCAATAGCAAGAATAAAACCTTAGGTTCCCTGGTGGTGTAGCGGCTAAGCTTCAGCACTCTCACTGCCATGGCCTGGGTTCAATTCCCAGCCAGGAGACCAACCAAAAGAAAAAAAATCTTAAGAATATAACTCTACATATACATAGCAACATGAATGAATTCTATACTTATAATAAATAAAAGAAGCCAGTTACAGTAATATAAACGTCATGATTCTATTCATATGAAGTTTCAGAATAGGCCAAACAAGTCTATGGTTAAGAAATCAGAAAAATAGCTACTCTTGAGGGGAATGGGAAGAGACACAGGGGACTTTCTATGGTGATGAAAAAGCCTTATATCTTGATAAGACATGAGTTACATGGGTGTAGACATTTGTCTAAATTCACAAACTATACACGAGATTTGTACATCAATTATATTGTTTTCACAATTTGTATTCCTCCCCAAAAGGAAAAATATTAAATTATATTTAGTAGGTTTGCTTTTTATTACTTAGTGGTATGGGTTAACAATACTAAAATTATCTTCTATGTATTCCAAGTTAAGCAAATAAGTATATATGTTGACCATAATGGGAAGCCATGTTTCTCACTGCTGGAAAAGGAAGTTGTAAATATGGAAATGGGAAGATCAGAATGTATATTGTGGCTTGAGGTTAAAATTAGAGATATCAGTATAACCTTATGGTTTTTGTTTTTTAGGTAACATTGTATTTATTTAAAGCATAAAACATGATGATTTGGGGTATATATATATATATATATATATATATATATATATATATAAATAAATAGTGAAGTGATGACTACAGTCAAGCTAATTAATATATTATCTCTTCACATAGTTATCATTTCCTTTTTTATATAGTTACCATTTCTTCTGTGTGATGAGAGAACCATAAAGCTACTCTCTTGACAAATTTCCAGTATTCAATAAATTATTATTAACTATAGTCATCATGCTGTACATCACTAGACTTATTCATCCTAAATAACTGCAACTTCATACCTTTTGACCAACATCTCATGGGTTAATAGATACATAAATATAGACATATTTACTAATTCTGTTAACTGAGAGGGCCTAGAAGAAATGACATACCAGTAGCAATGTAGTGTCCAAATCTTGACTTGTGAAGGCCATATACTTTGAAATAGAAGCATAACTACTTGGATAAAAAGTTGATTCCAGGGCTCAGGCAGGAAAAGTATAAAGATAATCCTGGAATAATATGTTCCAGAAAGTCAGGAAATACCCAAGAATGATGTGGAAATATTAAAAGAATGCAGAAGATAGTTCAAAGTGGTTTCACTGGCCAAATATGGGACAATTTGAGGATGTGAATAAATAATGACAGTATAGATCATATCCATAAAATAAAACATGAAAAAAATACATGAGTTCTATTGATATAATATAGAAACAAAAATAAACAAACAAATAAATGTAAGTCATGAGAAAGCTCTGCCTTTCAGTAGAATGCCAACTAATAAATATATGGAAGCAATAGTGGAGTTAAAAATTATCAATGGATGAAAAAATTAGTGGTAAAAGTTTGGTTGAGAAAAATATTCACATAATTTTAAAGTATCTCTTCACAAATTAATAATTATTTAGAAAGAGTAAAATAGTAACATTACTGTGGAAAAACTTGGCAGATCCAACGTGATCCAAGTTTACATCATCAATGTTAGAACATATTAGCGTTCTGTGCCTCCTGATATGATGTTTTGAGGACACATTATCTATCACTTCTGTGCCAGTCCTGACAAAAGTGCATAACCTGATCTAATCATGAGGAAGCATTACACAAAACCAAATTGAGAAACATTCTTCAAAAATCTCAAGGTCAAAAAAGACAAAAAAATGTAAAGAACTGTTTCAAATGAAAGTACACTAGACATGACAACTAAATACACGCTTGACCTTGGTTTAGACTCTGAGAAAAAAAAGAATATATATATATAGAGAGAAAGGAGGCATTATTGGAAAAGCTGATAAAATTTAAACTGTGGAGTAGATAATACTATTCCATCAATGTTAAATTTTCTTTTTTTTCATTTCTCTAAAATTTTATTTTATTTTTACTTTTTTATCATTTGATAAGCATTTGGATTGCTTCAACTTTCCCCCCTCTGTCTCCCTGCTCCGTCCTCTACCTTCCCTCCCCTTAGCCATTGGTAACAACTAAAGACTTTGTGTCTATGAGTTACTGTTTCTTTGATTGTCTTATACTTTTGTTGCTTTCAGTCTTATATCCCATATATGAACAAAGTCATATGGTTCTTGACTTTCTCTGTTTCATTTATTTCACTCAGCATGATAATCTCAAGATCCATACAAGGAAGGATTTCATCTTTTCTTACTGCTGAGTAGTATTCCCTGGTGTTTATGTACCATGTCTTCTTCATCCAGTTCTCAAGTCTTGGCCACCATGTATAATGCTACAGTGAACAACAGGATACATAGACTTTTGGGGTAGATACCCAGTAGAAGGATTGCTGAGTCATAGGTAACTCTATTCTTAATTTTTTTGAGGACCCTCCATACTGTCTTCCATAGTGGCTGTACCAACTTACATTCCCACCAGGAGTGTATAAGGGTTCCTTTTTCTCCACAGTCTCTCCAACACTTGTTATAATTTGTCTTGTGATGACAGCCACTCTAACAGGTAAGAGGTAATATCTCATTATGGTTTTGATGTGTATTTCTCTAATGGCTAGTGAAGTTGAGCATTTTTTCATATATTTGTATGTCTTCATGGGACAAGTGTCTGTTCAGGCCTTCTGTCCATTTTTTAATTGAATTACTTGGGTTTTTTGTTGTTGTTCAGTTGTATGAGTTCTTTATATAATTTGGATATTAGACCCTTATCAGAGGTGTTATTTGCAAATATCTTCTCCCATTCAGTTGGTTGTCTGTTTTATTGATGGTTTCTTTTGCTTTGTAGAAGCTTTTTAGTTTGATGTAATCCTATTCATTTATTTTTGCTTTTACTTCCCTTGCTTTTGAAGTCAAATTCACAAATTTGTCCTAAGCTAAATGAAGGTCTTAAGTTTAGTACTGATGTTTTCTTCAATGCATTTTCTGTTCATTTGTTTTAGGTCTTATGTTTAGATCTTTGATCCATTTTAAATTAATTGTCAATGTTAAAATTTCTCATTTTGATCTTTGATATTCACAGTTATGTGGCATTTTATTTTTTCTTAAAAAATACAAACTCAACTATTTATAAAGGGGCAAGATGTCCCCAACTTATCTTTATAAAATTAAGACAAAAATGATAAACAGATACATAGCTAAAATGATAAAGCAAATGAAACACGATGTAAGCAACTGGTTAATCTGGGTGAAGGGTGCTTTAGGAATCCCTGGTACTATTCTTGTAACCTTTCTATAAATGTGAAAGCATATCAAAATAAAAAAGTTACAGAACACACATGGCTTACCGTAAGAAGGCACAAAAGAGAAACACATTCTGTTCTTCGTTGGACCATGACCAGTAGGTTTCAAGTGTGCTACTATAATTGAAAGGGTTCTATACTAGAAGTCAGTAAACTTGGCTGTGGTACTAAATAATTACCTGAACTTGAGAAAATCATTTGATTTTCTTAGCATCAGTCCTCTGAGCCTGAATAAAAAGATTGGATAAACTATTTGCTATCTAAGATTTCAGCTAATTCTAAAATGTTGTGATTGTTAGAAATGGTCTTTTAACAGCATTCTAGAAGTTATATGATGAGTAGGACAATTTTCTAGTTCAGTTACAGATAAAATTTATAAAGATAAAAGGACAGTAAATAGAGTAGAAGCCTTATTCTATTCCTGGTCCTCATTATCGAATTGCCATGCCATTTTAGTTGTGCTTTTTGAAAATGTCATGCCTTAATTTAGACCATAAAAACAATTAAGTACCACTGAAAATCTGTATATAATCTCTTTGCTTTTAAATAGAAATATAATTTTAAAAAATAGTATATAGTGTTTATGTTAACTATTTATATATATATGTAAATGTACACAAATATTGTATATATGTATGTATATGTGTGTGTATATACACATTTAATACTCACAATAACTCTATGAAGCATTATTATTATTTCCACTTCACAGATGGGGAAATTAAGGTGCGTTTAAAAATCATGTATTTGAAACCTAAGCAGTGCAGCCATAGAGACTGTGTCCTTAACCACTGTTTTACATTGCTTATCAAATATTACATTAAAAAAACTCTAGCATAGAATAGCCCATAAATTCAAAAATTCCATGAGAAAAAGTTATCCTGAGTTATAAAACTATTTATTCTTTGTGTTGGGTACATCTAGAGCTTCATTTTCCAAATCTATCACTATTATATATAGGCTTATCTTGACATACCAGAGCTACCAAAAAAATGTATATTTATTTTAAGATCTGTTATCTATGTATTACTGCTCAAAATTGAATTGAATTACAGTCACAATGTGTAGTATGATGTTCACACAAAAGATAGTATTAATCAAATGAATGCTAGCATCACCATGCAACAGGCAGGACAGTCAAAGAAAATGGTGGGATTGTCATTTGAGAAGCACAAGACCATTTTGAAGTGGTATTGCAAATTCGAGAACATTCTTTGAATTTCTCCCACATTCTCCTGACTTAACAGCCCTCGACTTCTACCTATGGGGGACTTTAAAGAATGTGGTGTACCGTAAAAAACTGGCTACACTGGCAGTACTTTGGGAAGAAATTGAAATGGCATGTGCAGTGATGCAAGTGGACACTTTGGTCAACATTGCTCAAGCAGTAGTTCGCTATAATCGGAAGTGTCTGGACGCTGATGGTAACTGCTTTGAGCACCTCTTGTAATTGCAGAAGTCAAATGTGACTTGTATTCACCTTTTGTTATCAGTATGCATTGAGTATTACAATTTTAATACACTTTTTTCCTTTCTTAAAATGTGTGTACACTTTTGGCACCCTTGGTATATACACATATATTTCATTTTCAGTTTTTACTTATAAAAATACTTGGCAGACAGTTCCACGTGAACCTTTGGTCACACTGAGTTGCTGCTCTTTCCCTTTCAGCAGCCCGAGAACAGACAGGATGCTGCTGCTTGCCATTCTCTGCAGAGGCCAGCAAATAGAGCCCATCGGGCTGCAGCACGCTGGGTATTCTCAAGCCCAGGGAAAAAAGAAGGAAGCTCATGTGCTTGGTCCTTTATGAAGAGAAAATTGGCAGTGGGAGTGACAAATTCCTTTTTTCCTTTAAAAAAAGAAACTATAGAGTACTGTGTCGTTTTAGTTGGAAAAGTATGAAGTTGTAAGTTCTAAGAATTTTATTACGGCATGACTAACACACGTTCCCTCTCCCAGGTGTTTAGTCCGGTTAGGCCTCCCTAGAAGCTGGAAAATTACTCATGCAAACCCTAAGCTCCCCTTTCATGAGACCCAGTATGGGGGAGAAATACAGCTGAACAGCTGTTAAGCAAAGGTGCTGGCAATGGAGCTATCTGGGAAAAATAAAAGACAGGAACTTATGACAACAGTAAGAACTGGAATCCATCATATTTTAAAATGTCTGATACAGTACCTTGCAATAATAATAATCATTAATATTTATAAATAGGGATCCTCAAAAATTCCACGTCATCTACATTTCATAAATTCGATGTAATTCATGTAATTCCATATAATCCTGATAAAATCTTTAAAAATCAGGGCTGATATCCATGTTATACATAGGATCCAAGAAGCAAGGCTTAAGCCATAAACCAAGCAAGTGTCTGAGCAGGTACTTTTTTACTCTGAATCCTGAACATTTGTTTTTCGTTTTTTTTTTCTTTTTATCCCACTGAATGATACTGCTTCATAGTTATACCATTACCTTATACAGACCACTACTTAATGTTTACTAGCATTTCTCAAATATGAAGGAATGAATAAATTAATAATAGAACAAAGATTGGGCACTTAAATATTTATTACAGTTTAACATTCTTATAAAAATGTGTAAGACATATTTACAAAGCATTGAGGGAATACTCTAACAGTATTTACTTTTGATAGAGCTGCTTTAGGTATTTCAAGAATTTAAGTATAAAATGGAGACATTATATAAAGGGTCACATAAAAATGTAAGTATTAGCACAACTTAAATTCCAATTTGAAAATAAAAAATTCTACTTTTAAGATTGTAGAAGAATTCTGCTATCTAACATGGATATGAAATGCAACAGTCAGGTTAATCACATATAAAGTCTAGTAATGTCTTTTAGAACATGAGCAGATGGTCAATTTCCAATCAATTAGAAAAAAATCATATTTATTACCAAAACTACAATAAACATAATTCAGACTTGCTTTGAGATTCAGAAGTCATTCAGAACCTTGTAATACTAGAAGGTCAGTTATCAATATTTTTATCATTTACAAAATAAACTAAATAATCCAAAGTTAATCATCATTCTCTTTCCCAGCAATGTCAATAATTGATAGGATTCTTCCTACCCCAACTAAAATAGTACTGTTTTCAATTTTTCTCATTTCCACTATCTTAACTAGTTTTGTTCTACTCTTACTGCCACCTGTTTACCTCACAGCTAGATGATGACTTTATTCTAACCCTCAGTTTTATGTTTGTTGACTTTTTGATAATAGCCATTCTGACTGGCATTAGGTGGTATATCACTGTGGTTTTGATTTTATTTCCCTGATGATTACTGATGTTGAGCATTTTTTCATATGTCTGTTGCTCATCTGAATATCTTCCTTGGAGAAATTTTCATGTTCTCTGCCTATTTTTCAATCAGATTGTTTATTTTTTTTGTTACTGAGTTGTATGAGTTTCTTATATATTTTTCAACTCCTTATCAGATATATCATTTGCAAATATATTCTTCCATTCAGTGCATTGCCCTTTCATTCTGTTGATTTCCTTTGCTGCATGGAAGCTTTTTAGGTTGATGGAGTCCTGTGTGTTTATTTTTGCTTTCGTTTCTCTTACTTAAGGGGGAGTGTCTAAAAAGATATTACTTAGACTGATGGCAGATAATTTACTTCCTATGTTTTCTTCAAGGAGTTTTATGGTTTTAGGCCTTACATTCAAGTCTTTAACTCTGTTTCAAGTTTATTTTTGTATATGGTGTGAGAGTAGTCCACTTTCATTTTTGTTTTTTGTTGTTTTAGGTTTTTTTGCATCTATCTGTTCAGTTTTCTCAATATCACTTGTTAAAGAGACTGTCATTACTCTACTGTTTATTTTTACCTCCTTTATCATACATTACTTGACAATGTAAGTGAGGGTTTATTTCTGGGCTCTCTATTCTGTTCAATTGATGTATGTTTCTGTTTTTGTGCCAGTACCACAGTTTTGATTATCACACCTTTGTAGTATAGTTTGAGATTAAGGAACATAATAACCCCAACTTTGTTCTTATTACTCAAGATTTCCATGGCTACTTGGGAGCTTTTGTGGTTCCATATAAATTTTAAGATTATTTGTTCTAGTTATAATGATGATATTGGTATTTTGATAGGAACTGTGTTAAATCTGTAAATCACTTTGGGTAGTGTGGTCATTTTACGAACATTAATTCTTACAATCCATGAGCATGGTATATCCTTACATTTATATTTGCTATTTTTCAATTTCTTTCTTCGAGGTCTTATAGTTTTCAGAATATAGATCTTACACTTCTTGGTCAGGTTTATTCTTAATTGTGAGAGGGCTTCTGTTTTTCATTTCTCCTTCCGATTGTCCATTATTAGTATACTAAAACATGACAGATATCTGCATATGAATTTTGTATTGTGCTACTTTATTGAATTATTTTATTAATTATATTAATTTTTTGGTGAATGCTTTAGGGTTTAGCATATATATAGTGTCATGCCATCTGCAAATAGTGACAGTTTTACTTATTCCTTTCCTATGTAGATGCTTTTTATTTCTTGTGTGATTGATGTGGCTAGGACTTCAAATATTACATTGAATAACAGTGGTAAAAGTGGACATCCTTATCTTGTACCTAATTTTAGAGGGAAAAGTTTCAGCTTTTCACCACTGAGTACTATGTTAGCTGTTAACTTGTCATATTTAGCTTTTATCAAGTTGAGAAAATTTCTTTTATACCCACTTCGTTGAGAGTTTTTATCATATAAATTTTGTCAAATGCTTTTTATACAACTATTGAGAAAACAATGTAATTTTTATTTCGGGTTTGGTTGATATGATAAATCACATTGTTTTGAGGATATTAAACCACACTTGCATCCTTGGTATAAATCCTACTTGCTTATAGTATATTCATTTTAATATGCAGTTTAATTAAGTTTGCCAGTATCTTGCTGAGAATTTTAGCATCTGTATGCATCAAGGATATTGTCCTGTAATTATTTTTCTCTGTAGTGTCTTTGTTTGGTTTTGGTATCATGGTAATTCTGGCCTCATAGAATGAGTTTGGAAGTTTGGAAGTGTTCTTTTTCAATGTTTTTGGAATAATTTGAGAAAGATAGGTACTAATTCTACTTTAAGTGTTTGGTAGAATTCCCCTGTCAAGCCATCTGGTCCTGGATTTTGTTTGTTGGAAAGTTTTTGATTACTACTTCAATTTTATTGCTTATAACTGGTCTGTTAAGATTCTCTGTTTCTTCCTATTTTAGTCTTTGTAGGTTGTATGTTTCTAAAAATTAATTCATTTCTTCTATTGTCAACTTTGTTGGCATATAATTGTTCATAGTATTCTTAAATGAGCCTTTGTATTTTGGTGGTGTCTGTTATAATTTTTTCTCTTTCATTTCTCATTTTATTTATTTGTGTTCTCTCTCTTTGTTGCTTGATGAATCTTGCTAGAGGCTTGTTAATTTTATTTATCTTCTATAAGAATCAGCCCTTAGTTTCATTAATCTTTTTAGTTGTTTTTATATTTTCTATTTCATTTATTTCCACTCTGATCTTGTTTCCTTCCTTCTGCTTACTTTGGGTTTTGTTTGCTCCTCTTTTTCTAGTTTATTAATATTTAGGTTAAAATTTAGATTGTTTATTTGGGATTTTTCCCATTTCTTGAAGCAGGGATGTATAGCTATAAACTTCCTTTTATAACTGCTTTTGCTATGCAGTGCTTATTCTTACCTCTTCCTTCTTTGAACTTGCTATCATTAAAGTCATCATCATCATCATCATCATCATCATCATCATCACCACCATCATTAAAAGCAAACACATATATTACTTACTATGTACCAGGCAATGTCATAGTGCTTTAGACATTTTAAGTCACATAATCTTCAAAATAATCTTGTGAAATAGATACTATTAATGCATCCTCATTTTGTAGAAGGTCCAAAGCAGTCAAGTGACTGATGCAAGGTCACACAGCTAATAAACAGTAGAGCCAGAATTCAAACCAAGCAGTTTGGTTCCAGTTTCTACATTCAACCACTATCTATATGCCTCTCAATTACTAATTAATAAAAATTTCCTTATTGTCAGTTATATAATTAGCTATTAATTATTTTATATCCTTTGTCTCTTTGGTAATTTATAAAATCATATACAAATATATTTTTTGAGGAGTCCCTTATTATTAGATATATAGTTAGTGCCAAACAAATATATCTAAGGGAGACCACTTCATTCAAAAAACTAAATGTCAAAAAGTAAATATTCAAGAATTATGATTGGTCAAAATATATAGAACTAGATCTGTCACCAACAAAGTCCTCTGAATCAAGACTTGAGGGTGGCAAGAGTATAACAGAATGAAGACTGGAGCATTGGCTGACAGCAACTGTTTGAGGATTTCTACATCAGAGAGGCTGAAGGATAGCTTCTTGCTTGTGGGAAAGAGCCGAGATTCAGAAAACTTGCTTTGAAGCTGTAGTTGCCCTAACAAGTGTACTTGTTTACATTGTAGGTTATACATCTATAAAAAAAAAAGCAACATTTCCCTAAAATGCTCTTACTTACTCTCTCTATAAGATTGGAAAGACATAAATAACCCATATTTGTTTAACTATTACTCATTTATTAAGTATGGAGGAGGGTAAACAGCACCCCATTAACTCCTCAAGACTTTATAATGCCACTATTGACTGATCATGACAATGACCTGAAGGAAGATTTAAATAAATGTTTGAGGATGTATACAAACTGAAGAGTCATCTTTCTCACTTTCAAATGAATCACATAACTTTTGAAAAAAGTCTCATGCATAAAAGTACATATATAAAATTCCAAGACTAAAAATTTGAATAGAACTCTGATTTCTTTCTAATAGGACACTAGGCCAGGCCTTCTATACTCCCAAGAAGAATGGAAATTCATTTCTCAAGGTCCAGCTCAAATGTCAACCCTGTGAAGGGTTGTTTTGTTTGGTTTTCATAATGAATCACCCCTTCTTCTGTATTATAACAACATTTTAAAAATATTTCTATTTGATTGCTTAGTACAATAACTACTACATAGAAAATGTGTTTATCTTGACTTCTAGACTGTTACCAACTCAAACGAGCATCAGGTAAACCATTGATATACAGAGGGTGCCAAAAAAAGTGTACACATTTTAAGAAAGGGAAAAACTGTATTAAAATTGCAATGCTCAATATTAACTGATAACAAAAATGAATACAAGTCACATTTCACTTCTGCAATTACAAAAGATGTTCAAAGTGGTTACTATCATCATCTAGACACTTCTAATTATGGCGAACTACTGCTTGAGCAATGTTGACCAAAGTGTCCACTTGTATTGCTGCACATGCCATTTCAATTTCTTCTCGAAGTACCACCAGTGTAGCCAGTTTCCTACAGTACATCATATCCTTTAAGGTTCCCCATAGGTAGAAGTCAAAGGATGTTAAGTCAGGAGAACATAGAGAAACTCAACCACATCTCTTTGTTCTATCCATTGTGCTGGCGAATTGTCTTGCACTCCTCGAATAACAACCGTACTTTCTCCATTTTCTTTGACTGTCCTGCCTGTTGCATGGTGCTGCTAGCATTCATTTGATTAATGCCCTCTTTTGAGCGAACATCATACTACACATTCCTACTGTAATTCAATTCAACTACAAAAATAATACATGGATAACATCCCTTAAAATGTATATACATTTTTGAAACCCCATGGTATAGTCATGCAATTAGTACAAATCAGCAATAAAAGGAAAATAATTATTAATTTGTGAAACAACATGAATAGTTCTCAAAAACATTATGCCAAGCTAAAGAAATCAGGGGCAAAAGAACACATACAGTTGTTAAGAATTGTGAAGGATTTGAGATTTTACTCTGTAAGCTTAGAAGTTTCATAAAAGCTGGCAGAGGCTACAAGATCTGGGTCAGACACAAATAATTTTATTACTCACAGCAATAGAATTAGCTAGAGTATCACATCTGCATGAGCAAGTGGGTTGTATTAGAGGACAGGAACCTGGAAACTTCGGGAACCTGAATCTATTATAATGGGCAGTAAGCTGTCTCACCTTTGCTTGCCCCAGAGGGACACATTATCCCTAGCACACTGCACAATTACAAACCTACCTTTTCTCAGAGAAAAGACATCTCTAGTTTTCAAGGTTATTCACTATACGAAAATCTTCAGAAAAAAATTGTCCTGAATAAAAGCAGTCAGTACCTCTGTTCATGAGACATGGAGAAACATGAAAGACTCATGGAGAATAGTCTCCTAATAACTATATGTTTTCATCCATATAACATTTCTGGAACAGGCAAAGTTAATATACGGTGGGAATAAAATCAGAACAGAGGAGACTATAAAGGATCACAAGGGAACTAAATGTTGTTTGCACTGAATTATTAATAATGCTTAATATAGGCCTCAAAATATTCTTCCTTGTACTGTACCAATTTGAAATGCTATTAGATTAGATTCTTAAACAATATTATATGATTGTGTTTGTTTATAAATATTGATACATGTGAATATAAATGAACCATTATAAATTTGTATTAAAAAATCAATCCTCTAAATGATAAATTATCTTTATGTAAATTAATTTTAATAATGTAATGAGTTGTTCAGAAAGATGAAAATTTGTGCCAATCATAATACAGTTATTCAAAAAGACAGTTTTTCATATCATAAACCTAGTTGACTAACTTCTTTAGAGACATAATACTTTTCTAATAAATCTTCAGAATTAAGACAGTAAAAAAATATTTTAAATTTAAGAGTTGCAAAGACTTTTACTGATTTTCCTTTCTTTTCTCTTTACCAATTTAAATTTAGTGAAATATCTGGTGTCTATTAGACGGATATTTAGGCCAGCAAAGCCTGAAGAGCAAAAGCTACGGTTTCAGTTTCTATTTACATTAGTATTTTCAAACCCTTTCTTCTTAATATATTGATTTTTCTAACATACTGTAGATGACAGCTATTTATTTTTCAAAGAATATTTTAATGTGAGTTAAGTAAGACAGTAGATTTAAATAAAGCTATAAAACAGTTTGTCATCTCAGTGCATATTAAGTTGTAAGTTAAAAATTTTTCCTTACTATTACATTTTATCATACTATCCTTCATTTTTTCTAATTAAAACTTAGAAAGAAGAAAATTAATTCTCATGTTTGTTAATTAGAACACACAGGGAAGCCCTGTATCTTTATTTCTAACAAAAATGCTGTCTTATACTTGTAACTTTGCTATATAATAAAGCAAATATTTTTGGTTCAGATCTTAGTAACTGCTCCAAAATCTGTATTTATAGATAATTTCTTATTTTGTAAGTAAATTATCATGTCATGTATGTCATGACATGTATGTCACACCCCATTTGTACATCCTCCTACTTCTACACAAACTTAATGACTGTATAGATTATCTATTCATTAGCAGTGATATGGGGAAAGTGGAGGCAAAAGTCTTTGTAAAAGCCATCAGGACACTAAGGTCTTTAATAATGCAAATTAAATTGAAATGCCAATATTTACAATATTTGCCTCCATAAAGGTATCACTGTATAATACAATCAGCTTTCCATTATAAGCTCAAAAGCTATTTGATGACTTACATTAAACATTATTTGTTGAATTTTAATATTTCCTATAACTGAATTGGTCCACTCATGTCTGTACTTCTTTCTGTACCATGATCTCAAAGGACTTTATTAAGTCAGGGTAGCTATGACCTCAAATATTAAATCATAAAACTGCCATCATATACCATGAAAATAATCACCTGTTCACCAAATCCTTTCAGTAGGTTGATTTATATCAAATTACTGACATTTAAAAGATTTTGACCTGTAAAAATGGCAATTTTATTTGATTTAATATAATATAAAGTCAGAATAGTACAAAGGAAGTAATCAACACTGAACATATAAATTCAAAATACACTGTTCTTTTCATTGCCTTTTATAGACAAGTTTATCTGCACTGAAAAGATAGCAATTTCCTACTTTCTTTCTTGAGTCCTAACAGAACTCTTGAGTAAATGTTTCAGATCTGAGTGTCCATATTACCTCTGATTCCTAGCTTACTTTATATCTCAAAGTCCCAGAAAGAAAAAAAACAAAACAAAAAAACCTATCAGAATGTTATTAGGATTTTCCCTCTCAATTCTTACTAGTTACCATGGTAAACATAAATTGCTTTTACGCAATGCAGTATGAATGATTGTGAGGTTTGTTTGTTTGCTTAGATTGTTAAATTTATTCCTTAGATGTATATCTTTCCTAAATTATCGTCACTTTTCAGACTCGGTACATATGAGGGGAAATCCAAAAATATTCTAAAATTTATTTATAAAAAATTATGTATTTGTTCTTACATGTTTAAACTTCAGTCACTTTCAAAGCACTCTCTGTTTGGTGCAATACACACCTACCAAGATGCTTTTTCCACTGCTCAAAACAGTTTTTGAACTTGGCAATTTTGATGTTTTTTAGTGCCTTTGATGTTTTTTGTTTCGCCTTTTCCACATCAGTGAAATGTTTCACTTTGAGGAGGACTTTTTTCATTCAGGGAAACAACAACAAAAATTTGCTCAGGGAGAGACTGGGTGAATAGGGAGCGTGGGACATGGGGGTCATGCCGTTTTTGGTCAAAAACTTCTGAACACTTAGCACAGTGTGGGCAGGTGCGTTGCCGTGCTGCATGTTGTTCATATAAATCACCCATCGTGAAATGGGCAAATGCATCAAAAGAGTCTCCAAAAAAATTCACTGAAGCCCAATGTGGCCATTCAAAACACTTGCTGGTACCCTGATGTAGATGAGTTCCTGGAACACACCTAACAGGGGAAGCCTGTACTATAAGGGACCTGCCCTCCAGAATATAATTCCATTTTGCAGGGGATGGGTCTACCCTTGTATATCTGCACTTTTAAGGAACTACCTCTTCATCAGAAGTCAGTGGGGGGAAACCTTGACTCCAAAATACATGTGAAATGTTATTAAGCAACTTGTATACACTGCAACCTATGCTTTCTTCATACATTTGAATGACTATTTGTAAGTTTCACAATTCCCAAAATGTAAATAAATCTCTAGAGGTAAAAGATCAACAATTAAATATTTTCCCTCAGTGATATACTGGCTACTAATGTGAGATAGTATCTCAGTTTGCAGCAAAGCATACTTAGTGATGCCAAGAGTTAACTACAATTCTGAAGAAAGTTTTCTGCAATTATTATATATTAATAGATGCCACAGGTAAATATGGACAAAAGAAATATTTAAGAACTCAAAGAAGAAACATGTTTTCTAACTATTAGAACCACACTTACCTTAGTAATATGTTCAAAATTTAGCTGGAAGGACATTATTTTTCTCTCAGCTCTTTATGAATTTTTGCAGTTAAATTGGTTTTTGCCCCCATTCTTTCACACTAAAATCCTATATTCTTTCCATTGCTCAAAATAAACACTTTCTGCCCTGGACTAGAGTCAATAATTAAAAGAGGAAAAAAGAAGAGTACTGGAGTAGGAATGACAGGGCACAAAAGGGGAGACATTGCATCAATAGTTCTGTTTTTCTCCAATTGTGTCTTAGGCCTGATCCTTATCTTAGTAACCAGATGAAAACCTTCTCAAGGTCAAGGATTGTGTCTATAATCCCCTCATGCATAGCCCAGAACTGAACATGAATTGGACACTCAGTACATGCTTATCTAATGATTAAAATAAAGAAGCTGTAAAAAATAACAGTAAAATATAGAGTATCTAACATAGCATATTACTCAGTAAAGTTGATTTTCCTTCTCTGGATTTTTTTTTTCTTGAGTAACCTGGGAAAAATAATGAGGCTCTTTCTCAGAAAATGTACTTGGAATACCATGGCCTCCCATACTGCCCATAGTTCAAGTGTAGTAAATTTTTGTGGCTTTGAATATTGATTTTTGATAAAGCACTGTATAAAACTATAAAATTACCTATGACTGAAAATGCTCATAAGAGGTATTTTTTACTGAAAACTTATAAATATTCATGCACACACCCTTCAGGGAGTGTGTGCATGCACGTACATATTTTCTAAGTTACAAAAAGGCACTGCCCTTCAAGTCACATCAGCCAAGATAACACTTAAATGGTAACTTATCATTGACAATTTTATCAAAAGGCAATTCTCCCTCATATTCCTCATTCTTCTTCAAGATATATAGTTAACTGAAGTTTACAAAAATGTATCTAAGGCTTCCATGATAAAGATATATTATGTGTCATAGTTTTCATAGATATTAATATTTATTTAGCGAAGTAGCTATAATTTTTGGCATCTGGACATTAAATTTCCTCTCTGATCAAAATCCCCTATACCTTTTGTTTACCAGTAAAATCACTGAAATAGCAACTTATTATAATTTCATAGATATGTTGATCAGAGTTTAAATGTCTAGTAGAAAGGTATTTGGAATAGATTTGAAAATACATATGCGGGACCATTCAAGATAATCTCTATACAAGCATATTTTCAGTGATATGTAATTATATCTAATTTAGAGGGGAAAAAAGATGTTCATCAATAATATGTGTGCCATCTGTTCTTGGTATGCATGTATGGCCTGTATGATATGCATGTTAAAGGTCCTAAACAATAATAAAATGTAGTGTGTTATCTGATGGATTCTCATGTCATACTAAGGGTATAGAACAGGAATCCTAGAGTAAGGATGGAAATATTGAAATCCCACCCATCTAGAGGTTAGACTCCTGGGCATCTCTCCACCAGAACACGACAACTGCACCTTCAAACAAGGCACAGTCCATCTGGAAAATAATTTATAGGCAATGCAATGATCCTCAAGTATTTATCCACATAACTGAAGACTGAAATGTTAACTTCCTCAAGGAAGCATTTGCTGATCTCCCTTATAAGAAAGTTTTAAGTATTTATAGTACCATATACCTCTCCTGTGTGGCACTTGCCACAAATATAATTTTATTATTTATTTGTGTGGTTCTTTTATTAATATCTATTCACTTGAATAAACCTTAAGCTCTCTGAGAATAACGACCATGTCCTTTTTTTGTGTGGGCATAAGGGTCATGATTGTTTCATTTCAATAGAAGCACTGCCTGGCACATAAGAGGCAGTCAATAAATATTATTGTCAATTTTGTTGAATGAAAAGAACACATGTGAATGTTGAATACTAGAAATGTAAACTGAGTCATGGCATACATATTACAATTAACATCCTGTTACAATTAACAAGTAATCACCACTGGGAAGCCTGAAAATAGAGCCCTTCTTGTTCTCAGTATTCAAGAGGTGAGCAATGGGAAAATGCATGCAAGAGATGGCCAAGGGACTGTCAGAACATTCAGCATTTGACAGCACTATGAAGGAGTCAAAGAGCAAGTGACGTACAAAGACAAGAACCAAGGCTAAATAGGTGGAATACTGTAGAGGGTCCACCACGTTAAAAGATTGAAGATGACCTACATGGTTTAAGCAGAGTGTCAAAGTGATAGAAACACAATTGAAAGGGAAATGAAAAAAAAAATACAGACAGTGAGTAAGGAATAGCAAGTTTACTCTTCCAAGAAAATCAGTAGTGAAGAAAATAGAGAAATAAAGCCATAATTTAAAGATCAAGGTTTTCTCAAACTGATGAGAGACTGTGAGGCATATTCAGATATACATACATATATCAAACCTGGTCATAGAATCCTTTTATAATCATCTTAGCCTCTATACAGGAAAAAAGGAAGATTAAGAAGAATTTGATGGACAATGGGAAGAGCTCTGTGATTCAGATGTGACATTTTGCTTTGGAACTGATTATTCATCATAACCAAATCACACCCCTTCTTCTAAGTTTTTATGGGTTCCTTTGGTAAATCATCACTAGGATTGTCAAATGAAGTAATCAGGGGATTCATTTCTCTGTGTATCTCTTCTGAGCCTTTCCTAATTTTCGTTCACTTTGTGTGCTACCAATAACATGGTTATTGCCAGCTCCGACATACTTAAGTATTTGCCACATATCTGTTTTCCTGCATTTCAATTAGTAGTGTTATATTTATTAATTTGATTGTATGTTTTTCATACATAAATAGAATACTTTATATCTGACTTGCAATAGTGAGGAATAATTTTGTACATAATTTTTCTTCATTTTTTCTTACTTTTTTCTTTTTAACAAAAAAAATAGTATAATTTACATACCCTCTTACAAGCTATTATGAAATAAATGGAGCTATAAAAATAATGCATCTAAACATTACATGCAAAACGTATGACCATCTAAATTTGAGGTATTTTATAATTTTATTTCGCTACTGAGCTGCAGAAAATAATATATTTGAAGTTTGAATTGGATTGTGTATGTTCCACACACTTCAACTCCTTGTCTTGGCAGACATTCAGATCCACTTAATTAAGTACACAGCTTTAAGGAGGTAATGGCCTTTGACTTGTGACTATGGCCAACGAAGCCCAGGAGGTCTTAGCTAGGTGTGTTCTGAACTGGAGAGAGAACAGTCATGGTCCCCTTATTCAGTATTCCCATCTACTACCCTAAGGCTACTTGCAGAGATTTTGATTACGTTGGCCAAGTAGGGAAGTCAAAAGATAGGATCCCACTGAGGTCATACATGTCTGAAGTTGGCAACTGGAGGTTTTATGCAAACAATGGCATGCATAGTTAAGCATTATGATAACATGAGGAATAGCTATTATACTCTATTCCACTCAGCTGACCTGGGATCTAAGACTTTTCACTAATTCTTCCTTGCCATCCTTCTTTTAACCTTCGTATTTCCATCCTTCTTAGACTTCTTCAACTGCCGTCTCTCCCAACTGACAGGCCAACTACCCTTTACCTGTAAGCAGGCAAACCTGTCACCACACCAGTTGGCTTCTTTTGTTGTCCTCAACCACATTTCTTCTGCTAGAAGAGGTGGCAAGTGGGTGGATTTTAGTGGTCTAGCAGACGTACCTGGATGAGAATTTCAGCCCAACTACCTCCTAGGTCTGCAAACTTAAGGAAGTTATTTATAATAACCAATTATTAATAACGTAAGGATTAAGCTATTAATTATTCATAATTTAAGGAGAATGGCTTTGAACGTGGCTCAACACAAATTTGTAAACTTTCTTGAAACATTATAAACGCAAAATTTGATGATTATTGTATGATTTGCATGAAACAATGTGTATCAAGAGCCAAATGAACAGATGCCACTCAATAATCTATACTTTTCTTCTTTTCCTGGGTATGTTTTTTAAGTTACCCCAAATTTACCTTACCTTACTGGCAACACTTTGCATTTCTATATCTAATTATATCTATCTACTTCGATATCTATCCTCTGTATAACCTCCATTCTAGTTGGCTGCTTCACATACTTCTCTGGACTAGTTCCATCTGCATCACATCATTCCACTCAGCCCCTCGTCCAACACTTGCAGGTTTCTCACTCCCTAATGACTGAGCTCCCATGTACATGTTCAGCCAAACTCAGTGACATACTGGGGAAAAGTGCCTTAACTAAATTTATAATGTTCCTTAATATCCATCTTGTTCCTATTTCAGATTATATAAACAGTACCCTAGTATCCAAAGGTACATTTGCCCCCTCCCAGTGGTGAAGGAGGATACCCCTTTCTCTATGGTGTAAATCCTGCAGACTGCTTTAGCCCAAACTTGTCCAACCTGTGGCCCACTAGCCGCATGTGGCCGAGGATGGCTTTGAACGTGGCTCAACACAAATTTGTAAACTTTCTTGAAACATTATAAATATTATATATAGACCTTTTTAGCTCATCAGCTACCATTTGTGTTAGCATATTTTATGTGTGGCCCAAGATTATTCTTCTTTTTCCAATATGGCCCAGGGAGGTCAAAAGATTGAATGCTTCTGCTGAGCCTATAAAGTTAATTAAGTGCTGTAAGCTACATACTCCAAAGTGTGGAGCAGGAAAGAGTTCAGTTTTGATATTTTCATTCAAACTTTGATTCCTGAATGCATATAAAACAAACAATTAATACAATGGAACTTGACTGACAGAATAATATAAATTTAAGGTCACAAGTAAAAATAATGAAAAGGAAAACATAGGAAAAACATTGAATGCATCTCACCAAAGAGCACTAACCTAGCTTGGAAACTAACCAATTTTTCTTTATGGCCAACATTAACAAGAAAAACAAAAACAAAAACAAAAAAAGGATAAAACTGTCCATTCCTTCAACATGAGGGTTTATATGGAGGTTTTTTAATTAATAGTAAATATTTCACTTCAGAATTAATACCATAAGCCCACACAGACACATACTACTAACTACTTTTTCAACTCTCCACTAAACATTCCTGACAGTCCTCAGACTGTCAGAACCCTTATTTAGGCTTTTCTAATATCTTACATAGAGAAAGCAAAACACACAGCCATGGAACATGTCCTTGAAGGTGACCTTGTTCTAAGTGTCACTCAATAGTCTTAGCAGAGAGGTTTCCTCTCCTCCCAAGTCAATGCTTTTGTTGACAGAGTTGGCTTTTGGCCTATTGAGAGCTGCCCCTGATCAGTGACTAGAAAGAACTCAGGAACTCAGAAGCTTCCCATCACTGACAGAAAGCAGTGTACAATATAAAAATAGCGCTATACACTAAGGGTTTGATGAGGCTTCCAAGCAGTGACAGAATGGTTATAGCACAAAGTTTGTTTTCACGCAGCAAGATCGTGAAATGGCAGACTGCGCGTGGAAAATAACGAGTCGCTAGGAATAACTGTTGTCAGATGCTAAGTGATTTTCAAATGTTTATGGTGTGATCACAGTTTGTAGTTTTTTCTTTCAGAGATCACAAAACATTATATTTGTTATTAAATAGTATATACTCTTTCATGGAGAGACGGAATTCCTCAGAGTAAAACTGTAGAGAAAGAATGATGTTTTTATAATACCAGGTTTATTCTGCAATTATACCATATACTCTCTATCTTAAGAAAATTATGTAGATAAACATAATGATAGAGACATAGATAACATTTCAAAAATTAATTATAAAATCCTCAGTCTGAGTATTTGTGTTAGTTATTCTCCATTTGCCATCCACAGCCCTCATTCCCATAGATTATTCTTTTTCTGCTCTGTTAAAGAACTTATTCCTTAAACTCTCTTCATTTTAACCATCAGGCATGAATTTTATTTTCCCATCAGGACCGTAAGTGAAACATCATCATTCACAGACAAAATACAAACCAATGAAGTGTCTTGCCATATATTTCTAAATTTTTAGATCACAATTCATTTTACATTATGATTTTAAAATTGATTCTTAAAGACAGTGGTGTCCATAATCTCTATTACCATTTTGTATGGCTGAGTTGTTACTGTTACTTGATAAATGTTTGTGCTTTGCAATTTTGCTAGGTTGACAATATATCCTAAGGAGCCCTGTAAGACTTAGGACTCAACAGTCAATAGATGGTCATTATAAAATGAACCATAAGAACTGGTAACTGATACAACGTGCTGTGGAAAGGCAAGAGACTTTGAAATAAGAAGCCTGGGGATGAAGCATCAGAACTGGTCCTTTCTAGTTTGCACAGATGATCTTGTACAAACCAGTTTACTCAGCTTTTCTTCACTTGTTAAATAGAAGAAATAAAAACCCATTTTATAGATTGTTGTGGGAACAAAAGCAAACTATGGATATGAGTACTTAATGAAAAAGTAAAGTGATATGCTCAGCAGTTACATTTAAATCAAAGATAGTTGAAATACCTATCTTAAGGACTTCATAAAGCGTAAGTAAGTTGCAAGGTCAGAAATAAAATACTAGGTATTGAGATGCTTCTCTTTTCCTACATTTATCAGCCTAAAATAAAAATGATTTGGAAAACACGCAAATTAGTAGACCTGGAAGATCACCTGTGAGTAAGAATAAACTCATTCCTCCAACAACTCACCTATGTCCATCAAAGTCCTGTGCTTAGAGAACTCCTGTCCTTCTATATCGCTCATTTATTCATTCACTAAATAAATACTCATTGAGAGTTTTCTATGATCCAGACACTGTTCTAAGTGTTGGAGACAGAGCAGTGAACAAAACATACCATAAACATATCTTGGCAACAATAATGTTATCTTCCAAAATTTGGTATGCATTTCTTTCATTTAAATCTTAATTTTTTTCTTCCACTCTTTGTCCTATATTTTTTAACCTGTAGGACAAGGAAGGACTATAACCCCAAGTCAAAGAGTTGGCACATGAGGTCCCATTGATATGCTTAACACATAAACTCTAAAAAAGGAAAGAGAATTTTCACATAAAGGAAAACTGTCTGGCTCATGTAATTTATATATCTAGAAAATTACAGAATACTACCAAAACTGTATGAAAGCTATTCTTAAAACTATATATTATATTAATCACTTATGCACATAAAAAACCTAAGGCCTAATACTCATTTACTTATTAATTATTTCTTTGGACCAAAATTGCTAAGAGCAAAATTGCTCACTCTCTCTGTCTTTACAGTGAGTTTCCTAGTGACCCCTGCATAATTAAATACATAATTAAATACATAAAATAACACCATTCAGGAAAAGATCTTCTGAGTAATTTCTGACTCTGTTCTTATATTAGGGAATGTTAAAGAATGTCAGACATAATTTCTAATTATAGAGAGCTTAC
Organism: Lyroderma lyra; assembly: GCA_004026885.1. Lineage (NCBI taxonomy): Eukaryota > Metazoa > Chordata > Mammalia > Chiroptera > Megadermatidae > Lyroderma > Lyroderma lyra. The sequence goes on along the minus strand of PVJL010009087.1, from coordinate 1,769 downwards.
AATCTGTTCACAAGACTGAGATATTACATATGGAACAATTAGTAAAGCTGGTATTAAATAGATCCGTATTATATTTTCTCAATAAAGTATCATTTGGGTGCTTATTGTCAAATCACAATCCAGAAATGCATTCCAAGTACCTTTGTCCTACAAAATGACACTTTTAAAAATGTATAGTAGGGAGAGTTGATGCACTGTATTCTTGAAAACTTCAAAATAACAACATGTCTGGACTAGTGAAAGAGTGAAGATACTCTCATGAAAGTTAAATATCACAGTACCACAGTCCAGATTAAACATCCACACAGAAGAAGATTTTATAAGAAGCTCATGCTGCACTGTGAAGATGAAACTTATTATGATTCTCATTCATTTGGAAAATAATATATACATTTGTTATAACTTCACTGGCTTTGTATCTAATATTTTTTATTATTTTTAGGCCCACTATACCCCTATTTTTTGATAAAAATAAAAAGCACCTTGAAAACATTCATTTGTTAACTAGGGCTAGAGGAGTATATACCACTGTTTTGTTTTTTTCTTTTTTAATTAAGAAGCAGATCTCTTTTGCAAAGGAATTGAAACATAATTCTTTCACCGTATATACACATGAGAGTGAGGTCCATTTTCTCATATGTTCATACATTCAACAACCATTGACTGAATGCCGTTCTAGTCCTTGGCATTGTGACTATAACATGAATATACTCGAATAAACCAATTCTCGAAAGAAAATAAAGTAGAAAGAGACAATTTTTTTTTAAGTTCAACATTCATAACAGTGAATACAGAAATGAAGAGATTAGCTTCATAGTCAACCAGATGGTGCATTAGGTTTTGCTTGGCTGAAATCTTCTAAATGAAATGCATAAAGTATTAGTAAGCCATAAAATGACATAGAAGAAAATACTTTCAATATACTATGCCCCAAAAGATAAATTTGTTACCTGAAGAAGGCTAATAAATAAATAAAATTGTTAACATGAACCCTGAGCAAACTGATATTTTGGATGCATGACTCAGGAAAATTACATCTTTTTAGTATCTGTTAAGCATCATTTAGAACAGTTGTTCTCAGTTACGGATAATTTCCTATTTCACCACCACCCCTGCTCCACAGGAGGCATTTGGCAATATGTGAAGGTATTTTTGATTGTCATAACAGGGAGAAGGGTTTCTACTGGTATCTAGTGGATAGGAGCTAGAGATGCTGCTAAAAATCCTACTATGTACAGATCAGACAACACAACAAAAATTATCTGACAAAAAAATGTCAATAATTCTGAGGTTGAGAAACCCTGATTCAGAATATCTAAATGGTGATGAAAGGCCAAAGGAAGAGTAATCTAAGGAATTTCAGGCCAATTCAGGTTGAGTAAGTTCTCTGACAGGTTTCACCAGTATTTTATTCTCAGTCAACAATAATCTTTCACTTCAAGTCAGAACACTAGACCAAGTCAAGCCAGTCTTCTCATAGTCCAAAATTAAACCAAATTCAATTATAAAGAAACAGGTGCTTTATTTAATCAGACTTAGAAGTAGCATGTTACAAAATTATGTATCACAATGTACCTGCCAAAATCTATAATTTGATTTATAGTTCATCTAGAACACTGTAGCTCAGTCTCTTCTTGGGAACCAATTTGAGTTCCAATACAATTTTTGATAACAAAACAAAATAATTTTATATGTATGTGCACATAAATTGTAAAATGTGTACTTCTGATACACCACAATGACAACTATGCACATGAAAGATTACTGAA
>PVJL010009086.1:17269-60426 GCA_004026885.1 Lyroderma lyra | reverse complement strand
AAACTTGTCCATTTCTTCTAGATTGTTAAATTTTGTGGCATAAAGTCCTTCATAATATTTTCTTATAATCCTTTGTATTTCTGTGGTATCAGTGGTAATTTCTCCCCTTTCATTTCTAATTTTGGATATTTGTGTCCTTTCCTTTCGTCCTTTGATTAGTCTCGCCAGGGCTTTGTCAATTTTGTTGACTTTCTCAAAGTTTTGTTGTCTTTCTGTTCTCTAATTGGTTTAGCTCTGCTTTAATTTTTATTATTTCTTTCCTTCTGCTGACTTTGGGTTTTGTCTGCTCTTCTTTTTCGAGTTCTTTTAGATGGGATGCTAAGATGTTTGCTTGTGATTTTTCTTATTTCTTAAGATAGGCCTGTAATGATATAAATTTCCCTCTTATTACCGCTTTCGCTGTGTCCCAATAATTCTGATATGTTGTATTTTCATTGTCATTAGTTTCTATATATTTTTTAATCTCATGTTTTATTTGTTCTTTTATCCAGTCCTTTTTTAGTAAGGTGTTGTTTAATCTCCATGTATATGTGGTTTTTTCTGCTTTCCTTTTACAGTTGATCTCCAATTTCAAAGCTTTGTGGTCTGAGAATACACTTGGTATGATTTGGATCTTCTAGAATTTGCTGAGGCTACTTTTGTGTCCCAGCATATGGTCTATTCTTGAGAATGTTCCATGCGCACTAGAAAAGAAGCTGTAGTCTCTTTTTGCTGGATGAAGTGTCCTGTAAATGTCAATGATGTCCAATTGCTGTAATGTGTCGTTTAGAGCTGTCATTTCCTTATTTATTTTCTGTTTGGATGATCTGTCCATGGCTGTTAGTGGGGTGTTTAAGTCCCCCACTATGATTGTGTACTCATCAGTTTCTCCTTTCAAATCTCTGAGTAGTTTCTTTATATATTTTGGTGCATCCTGGTTGGGAGCATATATGTTGATTAGTGTCAACTCTTCTTGTTGTTGCATTGTGCCTTTTATCATTATGTAATGACCATCTTTGTCTTTTCCTATCTTTTTTAACTTGAAGTTTATTTCATCAGATATCAGGATGGCCACTCCTGCTTTTCTCTGGTTACCATTTCCTTGGTTTATTGTATCCCATCCTTTCACTCTGAGTCTGTGTTTGTCCTTACAACTGAGGTGTGTTTCTTGGAGACAGCATATGGATGCATTCTGTTTTTTAATCCAGTCTACTACTCTGTGTCTTTTAATCGGTGAGTTCAGTCCATTGACATTTAGAGTGATGATCAATTTGTGAGGATTTCCTGTGGCCATTACTTACTTCTTTCTTTGTTTTTGTTTGTTTGTTTGTTTATTTTTGTTTCTTTCTTGTTGCCCCAACTTTGTTCCATTTTTCCTGATGTTTTGTTTCAGGCTGAAGAGCCTCCTTCAGTATTTCTTGGAGTGCTGGCCTCGTGCTGGCAAATTCCCTCAGCTTCTGTTTGTCTGAGAAGGTCTTTATTCCACTTTCATATCTGAAAGATAATTTTGCTGGATAATTTATTCTTGGCTGGAAGTTTCTATCTTTTAAATTTTTGAATATTGGGTTCGACTCTCTCCTGGCTTGTAGAATTTCTGCTGAGAAATCTGATGCCAGCCTGATGGGTTTTCCTCAAAAGGTTATAGTTCTTTTGTCCCTGGCTGCCTTGAGAATTGTCTCTTTGTCTTTAGTTTTGGACATCTTTAGTACCATGTGTCTTGAAGAAGATCTGTTGGGGTCCAGGTATCTACGGGACCTGTTTTCTTCTTGAACTTGGGGTTCCAGATCTTTCCATAGGTTTGGAACGTTCTCATCTATGATTTGTTTGAGTATGCTCTCTGTAGATTGCTCTGCCCCGTCTTCTTTTCCTATTATCCTGATGTTGTTTTGTCTCATGGAGTCGGATAGTTCTTGCAGAGTTCTTTCAATCCTTTTGGTTCTATATTCCCTCTCTTCCTCTTTCTGAGCTGTTTCCATGTTCTGAGCTTCAATATTACTAATTCTTTCCTCCATCTGCTTCGTCCTGTTTCCTATGGCAGTTATTTCATTTCTCACTTGTTTTATGGCATTATTTGTTTCTCGTATTTCCGTCTCAATCTTTCTTATGTTTTGAATTTCTTTGTTAAATTGTTCTTTTTGTTCACAGAGTTCCTTTTTTATGTCGTTTATATATTTTTTTATATCATTTATCTCAGTTATGGTGTTCTGCCAATAGGTTTTCATTTCTCTCACAGCCTTTAGAATGGCTGCTTTAAATTCTCCATCACTTAAATGAGATCCTTCCAGTTGTAACAGGCTATCTTCTGGGTCAATTTCATGTTCTTTCTGAGGAGTTTTAGTTTTTAAGGAATTCATCCTGTCCACTGGGTTCTTCCTCTTTGACATGAGGGCTTTATGTTCAGTGCCCAGATTATTGCTTTTGTGGTGTCTTGCTGTAGGGCAGACATTAGGTGGCGCTGTGGGTCAAGTTTTGGGTGAGAGGGGGCTGTTTGTTTCTTGTTTCTGATCTCCTACTGTGTTTGGAGGCTATGCGCATATATCCTGGGGAGAGGCCAACAAAACGCTTTCCAAAGGCAGCTCTGCCTTCTGCCCTTTGCTGGGGAAGCTGTTTTTGCTAGCTGGGGTGAATGCTAGCAAGTCAAATCAGTCTTTCTTCCCAGCCCTGATTCAGTACCTGGCTGTCTAAAGGCTCACACTGCTTTCAGACCTCTGGGGTGCACGAGGAAGTGCCCGCTCTATAAGTCCAAAGCTGTGGGCCTGGCTTGAGACAGCAGGGTCGCCTTTGCAGCAGGCTGGGAACAGGAACTGCAGCCCTGTTTAGGTCTCCAGGGTGCTTAGAGCTGAGGTGTTATCTTTGCAGTTCAGAGTCCTTGCTCAGCCCTTCTACCACTCAAAAGTTCCAGTGGCTGGCTCCCAAACTCCTTCTTTCCCCAGCTCCCCAGTCTCTTTCCCCTCCCCCAAACTGCGCAGCTCCGAGTAGTCAGCAGGGATCGCGTCCCGATCCCACGTGGTCCGTCTCTGCTCCCTTCCCTCTGCCAGACTCGCCCCCTTTTCACCAGCCTTCAGGTGTTTACTTGCGATTTGTGGATTTCTCAACAGCCAGTTTGTCACTCAGGGTCCTCTTTCTTGGCTCCTGGATGGCCTTTCAATTGTGTTTTCTGGGAGAGGCTTTAGGAACCTCCTCTATAGTCGCCATCTTGTCTACTTCCTCGTTAATTCTTCTTTGAGTACTTGGTAGAACTCGTTGGTGAAACCATCTGGTCCAGGTCTCATTGCTATTGATTGGTCTATTTAGATTATCTAGTTCTTCTTCGTTCAGTCTTGGTAGGCTATAAGTTTCTAGAAACTTGTCCATTTCTCCTAGGTTGTTAAATTTCGTGGCATATAGTCCTTTATAGTATTTTCTTATAATCCTTTGTATTTCTGTGGCATCAGTGGTAATTTCTCCCTTTTCATTTCTAATTTTGAATATTTGTGTCCTTTCCTTTCATCCTTTGATTAGTGTAGCCAGGGGTTTGTTAATTTTGTTGACTTTCTCAAAGAATCAGCTCATCATAATATTAATTTTTTCTATTGTCCTTCTATTCTCTAATTGGTTTAGCTCTGCTTTAATTTTTATTATTTCCTTCCTTCTGCTGACGTTGGGTTTTGTCTGCTCTTCTTTTTCTAGTTCAAGATGGGATACTAAGATGTTTGCTTGTGATTTTTCTTGTTTCTTAAAATAGGCCTGTAGTGATATAAATTTCCCTCTCATTACAGCTTTCGATGTGTCCCAATAATTCTGATATGCTGTATTTTCATTGTCATTAGTTTCTGTATATTTTTTAATCTCATCTTTTATTTGTTCTTTTATCCAGTCTTTTTAAATAAGCTATTGTTTAATATCCATGTATATGTGGTTTTTACTGTTTTCCTTTTACTGTTGATCTCCAATTTCATAGCTTTGTTGTCTGAGAATATATTTGGTATGATGTTGATCTTCTTGAATTTGCTGAGGCTACCTTTTTGTCCCAGCGTGTTGTCTGTCCTTGAGAATATTCCATGTACACTAGAAAAGAAGGTATAGTCTCTTCTTGCTGTATAAAGTGTCCTGTAAATGTCAATTATGTCCAATTGCTGTAATGTGTCATTTAGAGCTGTTATTTTCTTATTTATTTTTTGTTTGGATCATCTGTACATGGCTGTTAGCGGAGTGTTTAAGGCTCCCACCATGGTTGTGTATTCATCAGTTTATCCTTTCAAATCTGTTAGTAGATTCTTAGTATATTTTGGTGCATCCTGTTTGGGAACGTATATATTAACTAGTGTCAAATCTTCTTGTTGTTGTATTGTGCCTTTTATCATTATGTAATGTCCATCTTTTTCTTTTACTATCTTCTTTAACTTTCATCAGATATCAGTACGCCAAATCCTGCTTTTCTCTGGTTACCATTTGCTTGGAGTAGTGTTTCCCTTCCTTTCACTCTGAGTCTGTGTTTGTCCTTATGGCTGAGGTGTGTTTCTTGGAGACAGCATATGGATGGGTTCTGTTTTTTTTAATCCAGTCTGCTACTCTGTGTCTTTTTATTGGTGAGTTCAGTCCATTAACTTTTAGAGTGATGATCGATATGTGAGTGTTTTCTGTGGCCGTTACTTATGTATTTATTTATGTATTTATTTATTTATTGTTTTTATTTATTGTTTTTATTTATTTATTTTCTTTCTTGTTGCTCCAACTTTGTTGCATTTTTCCTGATGTTTGGTTTCAAGTCGAAGCACCTCCTTCAGTATTTCTTGGAGTGCTGGCCTTGTGCTGGCAAATACCCTCAGCTTCTGTGTGTCTGAGAAGGTCTTTATTTCACCTTCATATCTGAAAGAAAATTTTGCTAGGTAATTTATTCTTGGCTGGAAGTTCTTCCCTTGTAGATTTTTGAATATTGGATTCCACTCCCTCCTGGCTTGCAGAGTTTCTGCTGAGAAATCTGATGCCAACCTCATGGGTTTTCCTCTAAAGGTTATATTTCTTTTCTCCCTGGCTGCCTTGAGAATTGTCTCTTTGTCTTTACTTTTGGACATCTTTAGTACCATGTGTCTTGGAGAAGATCTGTTAGGGTCTAGTTATCTAGGGGACCTGTTTTCTTCTTGAACTTGGTGTTCCAGGTCTTTCAATAGGTTTGGAAAGTTCTCATCTACTATTGTTTGAGTATTCTCTCTGTAGATTGGTCTCCCCCCGTTTTCTATTCCTATTATCCTGATGTTGTTTCGTCTCATGGAGTCGGATAGTTCTTGCAGATTTCTTTCAATCTTTTTGGTTCTATATTCCCTCTCTTCCTCTTTCTGAGCTGTTTCCATGTTCTGAGCTTTGATATCACTCATTATTTCCTCCATCTGGTGTTGCTGTTTCTTATGGCAGTTATTTCATTTCTCACTTATTTAATCATATTATTTATTGATTGCATTTCCATCTTGATCTTCCTTATGTTTTGAATTTCTTTGTTAAATAGTTCTTTTTGTTCATGTTGTTCTTTTTTGTGTCGTTAATTTTCTTTTTTATGTTGTTCATCTCAGCCATGGTGCTCTGCCAGCATGATTTCATTTCTCTTGAGCCTTTAGAATGGCTACTTTAAATTCTCTGTACCTTAGTTCAGACACTTCTTGGTCTAAGAAGGTGTCTTCTGGATAAATTTCATGTTCTTTCTGAGTTGTTTTAGTTTTTAAGGAATTCATCCTTTCTGCTGAGTTCTTCCTCTTTGACATGAGGGCATATGTTCAGTGCCCAGATTATTAATTTTGTGGTGTCTTGCTGCAGCACAGACACTAGGTGGCACTGGGGATCAAATTTTGGGAGAGAGGGGGGCTTGTTTATTACTTATTTCTGAGCTCCTGCTGCTCATATATCCCGGGGAGAAGCAAACAAAAGGTGCTCTGAGGGCAGCTCCGCCTTCTGCCCTGTGCTAGGGGAGCTGGGTGATGTAGGCAGAGGCTTCTTCTGGTGGCTCAGGTGAATGCTATCAAATCCACTTTTCTTCCCATCCCTGTTTCAGCATCTAGCCTTCTGCTGGCTCACACTGCTTTTAGAACCCAGGGGCGCGCGAGCAAGTGCATGCACCATAATTCCAAATCTGTGTGTCTGACCTGAGACAGTTGGGTCGCCTTTGCAGCGGGCCGGGAACAGGGAAATGCAGTCCTCTGTAGGAGCCACGCGCCTGTGCGGTGAGTCTCCAGGGGGCCTGGAGCTGAGGTGTCATCTCTGCAGTTCAGAGTACTCGCTCAGCCCTCCTACCACTCAAAAAGTTCCAGAGGCTGGCTCCCAAACTCCGTTAAAGCCCAGCTACCCCGTGGTTCTGCCACTTTGCTGGCTTTTATTCTCCGCTCCCATGCACTGTGCTGCTCATGGATAGTCAGCAATGATCAGGTCCTCTTGCAACCTGTCTGTGCTCCCTTCATTCTCCCCCACTCGCCCCCTTCTCTCCAACCTTCAGGTGTTTACTTGCAATTCATGGATTTCTCAGCTGCCGTTTTGTTACTCAGGGTCCTCTTTCTTGGCTCCTGGACTGCCGTTTAATTGTGTATTCTGGGAGAGGATTTGTGACCTCCTCTCTAGTCACTATCTTGCCCCTTCCAGCTTTTTTTTATTGGTGAGTTCAGTCCATTACATTTAGAGTGATGATTGATATATGAGGATTTTCTGCAGCCATTGCTTTTTGTTATTGTTGTTGTTTTGTTTTATATTTGTTTCTTTCTTGTTACTCCAACTCTATGCCATTTGTCCTGATGTTTTGTTTCAGGTTAAAGCTCCTACTTCAGCATTTCTTTTCTTTCTGTCTTTTTTTTTTTTTGTGGGGGGTAGTTCCCTGGCTGTGAATCGAACTCTGCAGCATTAAGAGCACCAAAGCCTAACTAGTACACCACCAGGGAACTCCCCCTTCAGTATTTCTTGAAGTGTTGGCCCTGTGCTGACAAATTCCCTCAGCTTCTGTTTGTCTGAGAAGGTCTTTATTCCTCCTTCATATCTGAAAGATAATTTTGCTGGATGATTTATTCTTGGCTGGAAGTTTGTCTCTTTTAAAGTTTAGAATATTTGATTCTACTCCCTCTTGGCTTCCAGAGTTTTTGTTGAGAAATCTGATGCCAGCCTGATGGATTTTCCTTTAAAGGTTATAATTCCTTTTTACATTCCTGCCTTGAGAATTGTCTGTTTGTTTTTAGTTTTTCACATCTTTAGTACCATGTGTCTTGGAGAAGATCTGCTGGGGTCCACGTATCTAGGGACCTCTTTTCTTCTTGAATTTGGTATTCCACATCTTTCCATAGGTTTGGAAATTTCTCATCTACTATTTGTTTGAGTATGTTCTCTGTAGAGTGCTCTGCTCCTTCTTCTAATCCTATTATCCTGATGTTGTTTTGTCTCATGGAGCCAGATAGTGCGTGTCGAGTTCTTTCAATCCTTTTGGTTCTGTATTCCCTATCTTCCTCTTTCTGAAATGTTTCCATGTTCTGATCTTCAATATCACTAATTCTTTCCTCCATCTGCTTGGCCCTGTTTCCTATGGCAGTTATTTCATTTCTTACTTTTTTTTTTTTGTATTATTTATCTTTCAAATTTCCATCTCATTCTTCCTTACGTTTTGAAATTTTTTGTTAAATTGTCCCTTTTGTTCACAGATTTCATTTCTGAGGTCATTCATTTCAGCTATGATGTTTTTCCAGGATGTTTTCATTTCCCTCAGAGTATTTATAATGGCTACTTTAAATTCTCTGTCAGTTCAGAAATTTCTAGGAGTATGAGATCCTTTTCTGGAGATTTTTCATCATTTTCAGCTTTAAATCCTAAGGTATTCATATTTTCTGCTGTGTTCTATTTTGGCATGAGGGATTTATATTTAATAGAGCCCAGGAGCTCTCTTTCCCTGATTAATATTTTAGTTGTGTCTTGCTGTAGAGCAGACACTAGGTAGCACTGGCTGGGCAAGTATTGGGAGAGATGGGAAATATTTAAACCTTATCTCTGGTCTCCAGACTTGTTTGGAGGAAGGGCTCGTGATCCACAGTCCCTTTCCTTCCTGCAATTCCTTGGGGAGGCTGTAAGAGCAAGGAGGGGCTGACAAAATACATGCTGGGGCAACTCACCTCCTGCCCTTTGCTGGAAGTGGGTGAGATAAGGGAGGCTGATGGGATGCAGGCCAAGGATTCTCTCACTGATTGGGGCAAATGCTGTCAAATCAGCTTCTCTCTCAAGCACTTTATCCCGGGTGTGTTCCAGCAATTCATCTCCACTGCAGCCACTCAAGTGGAGTCTGCAAGTGTGCACGATGTGAGGGCACTGGGAGTGCATGCAGTGCAGGCCTGGAGATGCAGGCCACGTGAGAGTGCTGCATGATGGCACTGGATGCTTACTCCATGGCCAAAACCCGCAGACCCCACGAGATTGCTGGGTGCATGTGAGGGCGCTGGGCTAGTGCTCCAGATATGCGAGCTCCACATTAGGGACCTGCAGTCCCTGTGAGATCACCAGATGTGCGCAAGGGCACTGGATACGTGAATACCATGGGCCAGACCTTGTGAGAGTGCCAAGCGAGGGCGTCAGGTGCACACCGGCCACTGGTCTAAGCCTGTGGGCCTGATGTCAGGGGCCACATGAGGGCAGTTGATGTGCCTCTGCCATGTGCTGGGTGCTGGCCCTGTGGAGGAACCACACACGTGTGTGCATTTTGAGCTGCGAGTGTACCAGGAGCCACCCTGCTTTATCTGGGGCTTTATTTTGGCCTGTGGCTGTTTAGAGTCCTTGGCTGTTTAGAGTTCTCATTCAACTTTCTTGCTACTTAAGAGCTTCAGGGGCTGGTTCCCAAGCTTTGACCCTAATACACTGTTTTAAGGTCTAGTTCCCTCACAGTCTCCCAGCGTTCCACTACTCTGGTTTTCACTCTTGTTGCCTCTTGGCCTCCTCCCTCCCCAAGCAGTATTTTACTGCTCCCCAAATTCTTTCTAAGTTTTTAGTTAGCAGAGATGGGGTCCTGTTATGACCCATCTCTGCTCCCTCCTTTCTCTCCCACTCGCCTACCTCTTTTTAACTTTCAGGTATTTTCTTGCAATGTGTGGATTTCTCAGTTGTCACTATGTCACTCAAGATTTTCTTTCTTGGCTCCTTTCTTTCTTGGCTGTTCAATTGTGGTTTCAGGGAGAGGTTTAAAGGATCTCCTCCCCAGTCACCATCTTGCTCTCCTCCTGCTTCTTATTTTTTTTAATCACTAGAATAAAAGAAAAATTTCTGAACAAACAAGCTAAAAGTTTTTATTTATTGGTATCTTTCCAACTTCATGACTTGTCAGTTCATCATTATACTTTACCTTTTGGTTCTATTAAATTATATATATTTCCAAACCTAATTAGTGGTTCTCAGCCATGAGTAGCTATTTTATCTACTCCTTACCTCCAAGGAACACAGAAACAATCTTTGTTGCCACAATTTGGGAGGCATTGATAATGGTATATTGTAGGGAGCGCATGAGCCAGAAGCCAGGTCCTTTGAGTAAACAGGTTTTAGCAAGGCTACCTGTGTGCTTGGAGTCCACAGTTCAAGGACTTTGCAAGGCAGCCCAGAGCTGGATGCACAAGGACAATGTTCGGAGTGTGGTTTCTGACTTCTGGAAAATATGACTTTGTGAGCAAGGTTGTTTGGTCTCTGGATATGATTCGAAACATAACTTATGGCCTGCCTGCCTTGAAGAGAATAATAATAATATAATCAGTAATGCCTTAGCAACATGTACCAAAATATTGATTAAATGCAGTTTTCTGTAACTATTTGTCCCAGTTAAGATGTACTTTTCAGTCTCGCTTTGCTGATTTACCCTTATGATTTCACTTGTTTTGCCCACCCTATAAATTAAACTTGCTGCTGCCAGGCGAGGTCTCTGTGTCTCCATCAGAGTGCAGAGAACCACCCGGTCCCAGCTTTTCTGACTGTGTCTGTGTCTGTGTGTTTTTTTTTTTAATTCCCCATCACCTCCCCTCCGGTTCACCTGTTCACCCGCGCAGGTCGCGGCAGTATATGTTGGATAAAAGTCAGAAATGACATAAAGCGTCCTACAATGAATACCACAGTCTGTAATAACAAAGAAGTATCTGAATCAAAATATAAATAGTATCAATGTTGAGAAAACCTCCCTTTATTTAACGTCATAATTCTCATTACTGTGTCTTTGTATTTGCTGCTTGCTTCTTTTTTTTTTTTTTCTTAGAATGTCCTCCTTTTAACATTTAATCTAATTTCTACTAGTTCTTCCAGGTTCATTATTTACATCACCTCCTCTAAAAGTATCAACTAATATTTTTCATTTCAGATTAAACTTAAGACCATTTATTTTACTCCAATCACATTTATCTCTTTTTCAAAATTATTCACTGACTCTCTTCACTGTCTCCATTGCCAATATTTCTTGCTCTTATATTAAAAACCCTGCAAAATATGGCAACAGATTACATTAAAGTTCTCTCACCCAGTGTTTCCTACTCATAGTTGCATCCAAATTGAATTACTGCACATTTTTACAACTTACTTCTGTATTTCTGATCATTTGTCCCTTTTAATTTGTATATTTTTCTGTTTGTTCACTTTACTATTTTTTTACCATGTTTTCAAGGCTCAGCTTATGCAAATTTTTGAGTCTTTGAGGTTAATAAATTTGGCTCTGCTATTGATTTGCTTTTTTTCTGGTCATTTAGGCACTTTTTTAATGGTCATGTCTCTATATTTATTAAAAACTTCAAGACCAGGATCAGTATTTAGACCTGTATAAATTTCTAATTCAGTCCTGAAAGAAATCTAATGGAAGGCAATTCTGGTTGCTTAGTTTCATTTCCAGCAATGTGATAGTATTTTAAAATAATACAAATTATAATGATAATAATAGTAATAAGAAGAATAATAGTATGTAACGTTAATTGAGTAATTACTACATAACAGGCTCTGTGGTAAACCCCTAATATCAGTTGTTTTTCACCTTCTTTATTCAATCCCTGTGTTTCTCAGCGTATTAATTTACATACTGCAAATCACATTTTTAAAATTATATCTGTGTGGCTAGCTTACCATTCCGCCAAATTCACTATTTGTTGTCTACCCTGCTATGTGACTTAGAAGATAGGTCTATATGAACTGCTTCTGTGGGTTACTTTGCTTTCTGGCTCCCATTTGAGTTTAGCCAACAGTGGATGTCAGGAAGTCAGAGAAAGGAGAGCTGAGGATTTTATTCCTGTGGCTCTCATCTAATAAAGTCACTTTATGTTGGCTTAATTTTTCTGTTGATGATTGCAGATCACTTCGTTAATCCTTCCAGGTTACCTAGCCCCAGTTAACACCACCTAGGCAAATTTTATAAAGACTTACAGGCATTTGATCTTACTGGTGATCACCATAATTCCACTTTACAGTGAAGTCTGTTGTTATCTCAGACTAGGTGAGATCTTCCTGTTCCTTTCTCAATAATACTGAATATATGTTACAGTTGTAAATATATCTTTAATATTACTCTTCCTTATTCAAATGTTTCTGTCTTGCTAACTCCCGTTTTGATCATAGTACTTGACACATAGGGAACACTCAAATAATATTTTGAATGACTACTTGTTTAAAAAGTGACATAAAGAATGTATAGTACTGTGAACATGATTAGGAGGTGGGATAATTTATTTGGGGATAAAGGAAGGATTTTAGGATGAAGTGAGTTCTAAGCAGAGGCTTTCTGTGTATATTTTTTATGTCTTCCAAGCTGTATTATTCCTTGTATACTTTTGAATCCACACAACATATTGTTGTTGTTTTTTTTTATAAAATGTATCCTAATTCCACTTAGTATTCTTACTATTGGTGTACAGGACACCTCATTCAACTTACCACAATTCACAATGGTTATTATCTCTTTTAGGAAATATGCCTTTTTTCATTTTGCATTCTCTGTAGTATCTAGCAAAGACCTAGACATAGAGATGAAACTGTATAGATCCTAACACTCAACTCCAGCATTGCACTTCAATGTAAATTAATAAATTAATGTCCATTTATTATACATATTACATTTGAAAGATCTTTTTGTTTTACCATAAGCTTGTTATTGCTAAAATTCTTAATTGTTTTCAAAGGAAGACCAACTGAATTGTGTCATTCAGCTGTCATCTTTCTGTAGTTCATTATTGCTTTATGAATGTATAATTTTAATTTAATTCTGTCAAATTAACTTCTGTAAAATAATTTTCCAAGATCTGAACCAGTAATTTTAGAATGATGCTCTCATAAGAAGGTAAACACTCTGTTCATTGACATTGAAGACGTATCTATTAATTCACTGAAAGATCACGCATTTCCACTTAGTACATTCAAGTGAAATGCACAATCTTAATAATGAAAACCTCTTGGGGTATTCATCTTTTAAAAATTATATATTATCTTTTACTTTTAATTAATAGTAAATGTACTGCTTGTACACAATCTGTATTACAAGTTGAAGGTATTCCTCCAAAAAGACATGTTACAATCCTAACTTCCAGTACATCAGAATGCTAACTAAGTTGGAAATAAGGTCTGTATAGAGATAATCCATTTGAAATGAGGCCATTTGAGGAGATCCTATTCCAATATGACTGGTGTCTTTATTAAAATTTGAACACAGAGACAGCTATGCACAGAAGGAAAAATGGTCATGATGAGACATTGAATTTTCAGTTCTAGCTTCCAGAATTATGAGTAAATAATTTTTTATTGTTTTAAACAACCCAGTTATTGGTACTTTCTTATGGCAATCCTCATAAACTAATACATATGCAAGTATTCAAATGGTTTTCTTTTCCTTCCCTTGCATTGTGGTAAAATAATTCATTTTTCTCATTTTATAACCACAAAAATTTCATGAGATTACATAGTTTCCACACATTAGCACCAATAGCCATAAAGTTATAATAACAAATAGAATAATCAGAGTTCCAGACCAATGGAGTTATCTAATGATATCCAAAAGTGTTGGCATTCAGGTCTTCTGATAGTCATCTATGTGCTTACAATAGGCATTTCAGCTTGTAAAAATTTCTCTAGAGATAAAAGCAAAATTTTTCTCTTAAGACAGTATATTTATTATAAGTTTTAAATAATGCACTTGAAGAAATCAATAGTAATTTCTGAAAATTATATAAAATAAATATTTTTGCATAGATAGATAGATAGATAGATAGATAGATAGATGTATGGGCTCTCCAGAAAATATCCAGCCATGTAATATGAAAAATAGAGATATTTATGGTTGAATTTTTTTCTAGACAGTTCTCGTACTTACTTTGTATAAAGAGAAACAATTAGCAGGCTTTTAGTATCTTTTTGTGAAACTTTTAAATCCAGTCAAATAATATCAGAAATTGCTTGTATTAATTCCATTCACTCTTGTTCTTTTTTTCCACAGATTATGGGTTTAAATACTTTTTCTGATATTTGGAATTTTTAAGGTCTGCAGAAATATTGTGATTGAATTTTTTCACTCACTAAAGGTAGCATTCTGTTCTCAGTCCATGCTAATGCACTCATTATTGTAAATAACTTACGGGCACATAGTCACACAGCAAATGACTCAGCATTGAGCTTTTCTGGGTGCATGCAGTGCATTTTTAACCCACAGCTTATGAACTGGCCTCAAAATAGGATATTTTATAATGAATTTGTATCATGAATGTTCAGTACCTTATTCAGTTGTCTGTTTCAAATTATTTCTTCTTGGAATGTAATATTCTACACAGTTTCCAATAAAAATAGCTCTCCCTTTCCCAGTTCTGAGTGAAGAGTTTTCTAGTAGTATTTTTACAAAAAAGATAATGTTCTACATCCACAAATGGAAGTCATCAGGGATAGATTTCCTTTTCTAGGACTATGATTTGGTTTCAATTTCTTTGTCACTACTCTTGATTCTAAACATTTGTGCAGGATAGATTACTGACATCTTGTATAGAAGGAAAAGAACCAGTGTTGGCAAGACCACTGAGCCAAGCCATCTCTATTTTGTTTTCTAATAAGCGTATACAAAGTTATTACCTTTACTATGATGGCATACAAATGATTTCTCTTGGGTACACAGATTCAGGGAAACAGTTATTAAAAGTTCTTAGGTCATGGAAAGAGACTACAAAATTCTTATTTTTATTTTTATTTTAATGGACAAGGTGCTTTATGATCAATTAAAGACAAATAACATTGAGTTTGTTTTGGAACTATACTTTCCCATGATAAGTCTGTTCACTGGCATCACTCTGTTTGAATTATTATTGATTTATATTATATTTCAGGCATTTTAGTTTAAAATAGGATAAGAACACTTTATTGTAGTTTCTTAAATTATTTTAGTTATTTTATTTTACTACTTTTTCAGTAATTCATCTTAGAAACAATTTCTCAAGTTAAAATAGTTTCTATTTTGATTGGAATTTTACTTTATATATAAATTGGGAAATATTGACATTTGTAATCATCAATTCAATTTTGTTAAGAAAAATATATTTTCTTATTTGTTTAAATCTTTTCTACGTTTATGAGTAGTTTTAAACAGTCTCATATTTCTGTGATGAATATTATCAGATAAAAGAACTAATATTAAAGTAGAGATTTCCAGTGAAGATGGTTCTTGCTTCTTCTCATAAGCACATCAAAATTACAACTAAATTACAGAACAACCATCATTGAGAATTGCCTGAAGTCTAGCTGCACAGAAGTCCTATGATTAAAGATATATAGAAGAAGCCACCTCAAGACTGAAGGCCGAGACACAAAACAGACTGGTCACACATGTGTGTGGTGGTTAAAAATCAGGATGGATATGTCACTTAACAAAAGTCCCCCCCAAAGAGTGAAGGATCGCAACCTCACAGCAGGATCCCAAGCCAAGCATTTCAGTGCCAGGAAGTAAAACCCCCACAATTTCTGGCTGTGAAAACCAACAGAGATTGTGGCTGAGTGAAGCAGAAAGTGACTGGAGTATTAGGTGCTCTCTTTTAAGGGTCTGTTCATACACATACTCACTGATAGACTCACTAGCTCTGATCTCTCAGACTGGGAGAGCAACTCAAAAGGTACAAGGAACATATGGGGAGGAAGTGAATTGTCTGGTTTCAGAATAAAAGATGGAGGGCCAGCTTTATACAGACAGAAGTACTGGCAGAATCTATTGTTTCTTTATTGAGCCACCCCACACCCAGTGTGCAGATGCAGATGGCCATTATATATCAGTCTTTATCAAGCTAGCTAACATGCTTTGCTTGCCCCACCTGGTGATTTCCTGAGACCCACCCAAGGTGCCTTTAGTGACGTTTTCATACAAACAGCCTGTCTTTGTTTGTGCTGTGAAATTTCCTAAAATTTCTCAAGGTTTCACATAACCCAAATGAGAAGCATTTGGCTTGGGTACATCTCATACCACATGATGAGCAGCCTCAAGCCCAGCACTAGTGGCATCCAGTCTGGATTTGTGGTGTGCCCTTTCAAGGCACCTCCACACTCATTGTGGTTAGTAGTTATCTTAGAAATGCTTTGTGACTCATATCAGGTAGCCCTGGGCACAAGTTGAGGCTAAACTTGACCTGCAGCAGGTCACTTTTCAAGAGACCCCAGGGCTGGCACACCAGGTAGCCAGCTTCAGACCAAGTCAGAGCATAACCTGTCCACCTCTAAGAATGACACACACAAATAGCAGATGAGGCAGGATCCAGAGTGCCACTAAAGAGCTCTGCAGGGTCAGCTTCTCCACTGTAGTCACAACCAATCCTCACAACCAATCAACTCAAGGGCCCTTTTCTCCTACTGACATGCAAGCCTTAATGAAAACACAAGGGCACACAAAACACACACAAAAGACACACCTGGAACATCTGTACCTCTAGACACCACAGGACACATACCACATAAGATCACTCTACTAAGATTGGGAGTCATAGCAACCCTACCTAATATGTAGAAACAAACACAAGGATGCAACCAAAATGGGGAGACAAAGAAATATGTTCCAAATGAAAGAACAAAACAAAACTCCAGACAAAATACTGAACAAAATGGAGACAAGCTATCTACCAGATGCAGAGTTAAAACAATGTTGAATTATCTCAGGTAGAACTTTAACAAAAAGAAGGAAAGCTTAAAAATGGAGACACAAAACATAAAAGGAAAACAGAAATAAAGAATACGATAGCTAAAATGAAGAATATGTAAAAGTAAATTAACCATAGATTAGATGAAGCAGAGGATTGAATCAGTGATTGAGAAGATAAAGCAAAAGATAACACCCAATCAGAACAACAAGAAAAAGAATCCAGAAAAATAAGGATAATTTGAAGGGCCTCCGGGACAACATCAAGTGTACCAACATTTGTATCATAAGAGTACCAGAAGGAGAAGAGAGGGAGAACAAAGAATTGATCACCTATTTAAAGAAATAAAAATGGAAAAGTTTCCTAACCTGGTGAAGAAAGTAGACACGTAAGCCCAGGAAGCACAGAGATTCCCAAACAAGATGAAAAAGAGGGCCACACAAAGACATACTGTAATTAAAACGCCAAATGTTAAAGACAGAGAAAATCTTAAAAGCAGCAAGAGAATGGCAGTTAGTTATCCACAAGGGAGTCCCCATAAAACTGTCAGCTGATTTCTTAAAAGAGACTTTGCAGGTCAGAGAGATTGGCATGAAATATGCAAAGAGATTTTTTAAAGCAAGGACATACAACCAAGATCACTCTACCTGGCAAAACTATCATTTAAAATTGAAGCACAGCTAAAGAGCTTCCCAGATAAGAAATAGCTAAAGGAGTTCATCACCACCAAACCAGTATTAAAAAGAATTATAGAGGTATTTTTTTAGGATGAAAACACAAAAAGATAAAAAATATAAATACTAAAATGGCAACGAATACATATCTATCAATAATTACTTTGAATGTAAATTTATTAAAAATGTTCTAATCAAAAGATAGGTTGGCTGAATAAAACAACAAGACTCTTACATATGCTGCCTACAAGAGATGTCAAATCAAAAGACACACATAGACTAAAAGTAAAGAAATGGAAAAAAATGATATTTCATGAAAATGGAAATAAACAAACAAACAAAAAGATAGGGTAGGAAACAAAATCAACTTTAAAACCAAGGCTATTACAAGGGGTAAAGAAGGACCTAGTAATCCCATTTTCCTATATTTGTCCAAAGAAACCCAAAACACTATTTCAAGGAGATATGTTCATCCATATGTTCACTGCAGCATTGTTTACAGTGGTCATGATGAGGAGGTATCCTGGTGTCCATCAATGGATGAATAAATAAAGAACGATCGGTACATTTGTATGTAATGAAATATTGCTCAGCCCTGGAAGGGAATGGGTTCTTGCCATCTTTAGCAGCATGATGGACCTGGAGGAATTGTGCTTAGTGGAGTATGTCAGCCAGAGAAAGACAGATGCAATGTGATTTTGCTTATATGTGAAATCTAAAGAACAAAATAGACAAACCAGCAAAACAGAAACCACCACGTAGATGCAGAGAACATTTTGATGATTACCAGATGGGTGTAGAGTTGTGGGTGGGTGAAAAAGGGCAAGGGATTAAAAAGTACAAATTAGTAGCTACAAAATAGTCATGAGGTTGTAAAGTAAAGCACAGAGAAAATAGTCAATAGTAATAACTATGTGTATAGTGACAGGTGGGTACTAAACTAGTCAAGGGTATCACTTCTTAAATTATATAAATGTCTTACCACAATGCTATCCACCTGAAATTAATACAAAATAATATTGAATGCTAAGTATAAATGAAAAAAGGAAAAAGAGTGGAGAAGGAGGAGGAAAATGTAAGGTCAGATATTCAGGTATAAAACAAATAAGTCATGGGGATATAACTAACGTACAGCATAGGGAATATAGACAATGATATTGTGACAGTGTGGTACGGTGTCAGATGGTTGCTAGACTTACCATGTTGATTACTTCTATAGTAATCAACTATAAATGTTGAATAAAAATGATGTACACCTGAAACTAATACAATATTATATGTTAGCTGTATTTTAATAAAAATCTTTTTTTATTGGGGTGACATCTGTTAGCAAGGATTACATAGGTTTCAGGCATACAATTCTACAGTGCATTGTCAACTTGTTGTATAATAAGTTCACCACCTAATGTGACTTCTCTTTACATCACCTTATATTTAGTTTCCCCCCTCCTCTCCCACCCCCTCCCCTTTCTCCCCTCCCTAGCCCACTCATCCCCAAATAAACATTAAACTATTGATTGTGTCCATGGGTTATTTGTTTGTCCACTTCTTTTTTTTCTTTGCTTTCAGTTTTATATTCCGCATATGAGTGAAATCATACAGTTCCTTGTTTTTTGTGTCTGGCTTATTTCATTAAACATGATGATCTCCAGGTCCATCCATTTTGTTGCAAATGGCAATATTTCATCTTTTCTTACAGCTGAGTAATATTCCATTGTGTATATGTACCACAGCTTCTTTATCCAGTCATCTGTCGCAGGGCACTTTGGTTGTTTCCATGTTTTGACCACTGTGAACAGCGCTGCAATGAACATTGGGGTACATAAGTCTTTGCGGACAAAGGTTTTCAAGTTTTTTGGGTAGATCCCCAGATCTTTTTAAAAAGGGACTATTATTTAGTAACTGTATTTGTCTGATATGAAATAAAAGCCCAAATACTATTAGTTTAAAAAAGATAAAGGTTTATTTTCTGTCATTTAATTAAGTCTGGATTTTGGTTGTCCAGGACTGCTTTGTGGCTTTATGCTAAACCAATGCTCCAGCCTTCTACTTTTTACAACTATGGCTACAAAACTAGCCACAATATCTAAACAGCCATCTATTACATCTACACTTCAGGAAGCAATGAGAAGGAGGGGTAAAAGCAAAAACACCTCCCTAGTGAGTCAACTCTCATAAGAGATTTACTGAAAGTCCCATTCAGTGATTTCTGCTTATATATTAACAGGCACTCTTGTCTTCAAGGATATCTTGGGAATATAGATTTTTTTATAGTCATGTTTCTACACTAAAATATAGTGATCTTTCCATGAGCAGATATTGCGTAGGATCAATTTATGTATTTTTGCAGCCTCCCGTTGTAGTTCTTTCCCATTTTATGTATTATATTAAGAAAATTCAATATTGAAATTTGTTTTTAAAATACTATTAGGAAAGACTGAATGACTGTAAAATTTCATTATTAATCTAGTAATAGGTCATCGGTTCTCTTTGCTGCTTAGAATTATCTATCATTGCCGCAGCCTGAGTTTGATTCCCAGCCAGGGAGCTACCCCCCCAAAAAAATTACATACAATTACCTATCATTAATCATTTACTGCTATCCTTACTTCAAACAAAACAATGGAAATCTTGCATGACAAAAGTGGGCTTTCAATAATATATCTGTTAAAAATTTTTATATGAAACAGATTTCTAAGTCATAGTTTCTTTTAAGATTGTTTATGCCTCTACTGTCATTTATGCTATGAAGTGACTCAATTTCCCCACTACTTTTATTTAAACTATTAAAGTTTTCTTCTTACACATACTATGACTTCATTTATCTATAATGTAAATGTTTAATTAATTTATTAAACTGTATGTATTTTTTTCTTGTTAGCTTTAAAGAAAATAGTACAATACTGTTATTTACTGTATCTGTTTTTGTGATGTCAAATCACACTTTGAATTTATTAAATAACTTAAGAAGTGAAAGCCTAAGTCTTTGAAAATGTCTTTCAATTACAAATTAGCTCAGCATTTTATCAGAATTCTGTCAAAAACAGTAGTGACTCTCTTATTTCAAACAGAGGAGATTTAATATCTGTAATTAAATACACATGATGGAAGACCTGAGAATTTATACAGAGAAACAAGAGACAACCCAGACAGAAATAACAGCATGTAGTTACTACCACCCCCAGACTGGAGGAATATAGAAGATAATATTACCTCAGCCCAAAAGCCTGGGTTTGTAGTTGAAACTAAAATGGCATTGCTGCCCTGCTCTGCTCTGCTCTATCTTGTGAGAGTTGGGACCGTGGCTGTTCAATGGCAGCTGAACCATGGAGTATGCAAACACTCTGGACATAATGTCTGAGGTAAACATGGCATGATACTTGAATTCTTTTAATCCTTAAATTTCTGCCCACTAGCTTTCAATGACCAACATGGTTAGAAACAAATTGGCAAGGGAAGGCATTTTCCTGTGTTAATGTCAGATCAAGAAAAAGGCAAGTAAATGGATTGAAGAGCAAATGGACAAATAATGAACATCCCTCTTTGTTTTTCCCTACAAATCCATTCTCTGCTCTTTTCTGCCCAAATCTGGGGCCTTCAACAGTGACTTCCATGGATTACATCACCTGTACTGTCTTGCCTTTTGGCCTCCATTTGAGTTCAGTATTGTTAAAGATTGAGGAGTAGGAGAAAGAAAATTATGGCTATTTATTCTCCTAATTTCTGCTATGACAGCCACAGTCACAATCCAATGGTTAGCCCTCTTATTATGGCTCTGGCCCTTCCTGGATTCTGGTAACACTGTTCCCTCATTAACCCCTTTGAGTTTAGGTATGGTAAAAGTTCCTTGTCCTTTCTTTTCCCAAGATAGTTAGTTCATCATCTCTACTGTTTCCCTTAATTCTACAAATGCATTTGTAATTACTTCCTTTATTAAACTATCTTCACATAAACCTTTAGAGTGTATAATCTATTTTCTGCCAAGTGCATTTTTGTTACATTGAGAAAATAAGTTTTGCCTTATATCCACTTGAATAATTTAATAAGAGTGCAGGATAATTGTTATTTTGACATTTGGACTTCTCTGTCTATTGGCAGCAGGACTTTTTTATCAACATATTACAAATAAAACCCTCTCATTTTAGGAAGTTACTTGGTGTGACTTATTCCTAAATTCATATACATTTCACATTAAAATCAAATGGCATTGTTCAGTTCTAAAATGGTTCAGGGATGGAACACAGAGATGTCTGAAACTTGGATTGTCAAGGAAGTTCTATCTGGAAAATTGCATCATTTAGACTTGTAGAAAACCATTAGAATTTTTCTATGGTCATTTGTATTAGTTATGTACAATTGGTGGCCAGGCCAGCATATAACTAATTTTCCATATATCTAAGTGGTATTGCTAGTCTAGACAGCCTGAGAGTAAGTTAAAAAAATTAACACTGTTTCTCTTCACAGTCATATCCATGTTGGCACAGATTTGGAAGCAGGAAAGACATTTCTGTACCTTTTTCTTTCTGTGATATATTTCTGTATCACCATGTTTATTGTAGCAGAAACTTTGTTTTCTAAATATTATTCCTGGAATCTTTTTTTTTTTTTTTTTTGCTTTTTGGTATATGGGTAGCTCCCTGGCTGGAAACAAACCCAGGCCGCAACACTGACAACGCCAGCGCCGAAGCCCCAAGCCACTACACCATCAGGGAACTCCCTATTCCTGGAATCTTTACTAAAACTGCTATAAACAAGTTGTTTTACAGATTACAAGAAAACACATAGAAACAGAATAGAAAAGTGGTTGCCAGGGCGGAGGGAATAGGGAAAGGTTGGTAAAAGAGTACAAAATTTAAGGTATAAGAATAATAAGTTCTGAGGATCTAATATAAAATATGACTACAGTTAATAACTGTTTTATAAATAAAATTGGCTAACAGAGTAGAACTTAAATATTCTCATATACACAAAAAGATAAATGCATTAGGTGATGCATGTGTTAACTAAATGAGGAAACTTTTTACAATGTATATGTATATTCAACTACCACATGTACACACTAAATATCTTAAACCATATTATATGTCACTTATCCTAATAAACTAAAATTAGACAAAAAGAAAACAAAGTAGTTTAGTTTCTTGAGAAACATCAGTTTCCTAGAATTGGTTTCTTAATAAAAATACAATTAAAGATGTATGCTTCTTTTAAACCTTATTCTTAACCAAAAGTTACCTTCTCCCTGCCCCCCAAACATTCAGAGTTCGATTGCCTTTGGGCACTAGTAGTGAGTGGCTCACTTGCTACTTTCAAAGTTTCACATATAAAACATGAGTTTTGCATCACACCCAGATATATACTTACACTTTCTAAGATTTTTATTAAGAATTAATTTTAGTAACCTCAGGAATCAATTTAGACTTTGCAGCCTTTTGAATTTAATGATTTTTCAAAAGACCTTTTACATGTAGTAGATGAAATTGAGTTTGAAAAACTGAAACAAATGAGGTTTAGTGTGTTTGTCTTTTTGACATTTTTAGCTGCATTTTCACTTTGCATTATGCAGTTCACTCTTTTCTGATGTTTTAAAATACCACCTCCCCTCACCTCTCCCACCAGTGCCAGTTAGGAGAAATAAGAAGCAAAACTGGATAAAAAATGATTCTGGGTCCTTGTGTTTGATCTAAATTTTTATTAGAAAGTATAAAGAATGTAATTTAACTGTTATGTCTATAACAGCAAGCTACTATTTACTATTTCAATAGAATGGATTTTTGTCAAAATGTTACAAAATACATATAAAACATATTGGTTGTATAAACAACCAAATTAAATTTGCACAACAACTTTTCAATATTGACCTCTACTTCATGTGCTCTAAACATTTCATGTGTGGATTCAAAAAATAATTGACATCATTCCATGACCTTCTAAAATAATGTAGGATCCCTCTAAATCCATCTCCATGGAAACTAAGATAACATTTCTCAAATGAAATAACATTGGTGCTTGCATTATTTTTTCATTTATACTTTTCTTATTTTTAAAACTATTTTGTTACAGATTATGTCATTTTAGAAACATATTTTTATTAGTTGCTTTCTAGTATGTTCTTTCTAAAATACACACATTTTGATTGGCATTTTTGTTTTTATTTATAAACTTAACTAGTTTTCTCTTTTTCCTCTCTTCTTTATTTTCCCCAGCTTTATTGAGATATAACTGACACATTATATAAGTTCAAGGTGTACAACATGCTGATTTGACACACTTACAGATTGCAAAATAATTATCCCCATAGTGTTAGTTAACACTTCTGGCACATCACATAATTACTATTTTTTTTTTTTTGTGATGAGAACATTTATGGTCTACTCTAATAACAGCTTTCAAGTACATAATGCAGTGTTATTAGCAATATTTACTATTACTTACATTAGATCTCTAGAACTTCATCACATATAACTAGAAGTTTGTATGCTTTGACCAACACCACTCCATTACTCCCAACCCTCAGCTCCTGATAACTACCAATCTACTATTTCTATGAAATCAACTTTTTTTTGTGTTTCCACAGTAAGTGAGATCATATAATGTTTGTTTTCTTTGTCTGGCTAATTTCATTTAGCATAATTTCCTCACATTTAATCATGTTATTGCAAATGGTAGAATTTCCTTTTTCTCATAGATGACTAATATTCCATTTTGTGTGTGTGTGTGTGTGTGTTTGTGTATGTGTACACAAACATAAAGATATAACATATAACACATCTTGATCCATTCATTAGTTGATGGACATGAAGGTTGTTTCCATGTCTTGGCTATTGTAAACACTGTTGCAATAAACATGAGAATGCACATATCTCTTCAAAAAATTATTTAAATTCTTCTTAATTTGGGTATATGCCCAGTAATAAGATTTCTGGATCATATTATAGTTCTACTTCTAAATTTTTAGGAACCTTTATACTATTTTTAATAGTGACTGTACCAATTTACATTCCCACAAAAATGCACAAGTATTCTCTTTTCTCCCCATCTTTGCCAACATTTGTTATCTCTTATCTTTTTGATAATAGCCATTATATCAGGTGTAAAACTCCCTGTCCTTGATGATATAAATATTTCTTTCCTTCTGATAAAGGGAAGGTATCTTCTATATAGAGATTTTATCTCCTGCTTTCAGGAATAAAAGGGAGAGGTCAGAAATCCTTTCTACCACCTGCTGTTTTTCAAGTGACATTAGCTCCAACTAATCATCGCATGAGCGTCATATCTGGGGCTGGCATATGTTGCTACCTTTCAAATGTTAAGCCAACTGACTTTACCTTTAAGAACATTCTTCTATGTGATAATAACATCAGGAAAGACAGTTGAAAAATTAAAAATGTAGGGTATATTTAGTTTATTTACATGGTCTATCAAAGAAGACATCAGCAGACAAAATTTGTTTCTGAAATGGAAGAAATTTCTTAGTACACAGACCTAATTAATTTATCTGCCTATATATATGTGTGTGTGTGTGTGTGTGTGTGTGTGTGTGTGTGTGTAGCCAAATTATTTCCTTCCTTATATTTTCCTTTGTTGGATGTACATAATTCTCTAAATAGTCTGTCTGGTTTCTCTCCAAAGTTAGAACTATCTAAACAACATCTATTTCCAAAATACTTTCTAACTGATTACAGCTGATTTAATTCACATATGACTTTTTTCACTATAATATCATTTTTATAAGGAGAAAGCCCTATTGCCAAGGACTACTAAGTATGATCAATTCTTAGTTCAATTTTTGCTGAGTCCTCAGCTCTATTTTGTTAAACACCAATTGTGTGCTTAACTTGCTACAATCCTGTAAATCTTCTGCCTCCTTTTTCGTGTTCTCTCTGGCTCCTTCCAACATGTCCCTGGCTTCTGTGCACTTGCTTCTTAATTCAATGAATTTAACTCAGATTATTTTTACTAATACTCCTGAATATTTTCTCTCTTTTAATACTAGAGAGTCCCTTTATAAGCAATACCACCCCAAACACTAACCAGCATGAAGTGATGGTTGTGGTGCCTGGCGTGGAGTAAGCATGCAATAAATGAAAACTACTATGGCAGGATAATGTTCATAAAATAACAATCTTTCTCCCCTTCATGGCTTATCAACCCCTCCCTATCTAATACAATACCTTAGGTCATTAATTTTCTTGGCTTTTTGTAACCTTTCTTCCCATGGAAAAGAGAGAAATCTGGGTAGAAGCAATATATTCAAGCCCATAATTTAAAGGGAGAAGGATTTCCTCTGGACCTAGAAATAAATTACTGTGAACTTTAGGCAGGACAGATGAGAGCAGAGAGCTCCACATCTAGAGCAGAGGGTTCCAAAGAGCTGCCAGACTGAGAACTGCCTCATGTACAAGATGGAAGATATGTTAGAGGTCAATGTGGGAACTGATTATGAGGTCTAGATTCTTCTTTTTCCTCTCTCTTTACTCCTTGATATTTTAATTAAATTTTTGATCCTGGGAGGTTGGTTGGAAGTAAGATCTCAAATAAACTAATATTTTTTTTCTCCCAAATGGAGCTCAAAACAAGAATTACCTTATGTCATAGAAAACTATTAGTATATTTCTAACACAGTCGAGTATGTGAATTGTAACTTATAAATGTTATAGTATTGTGATTATTCTCCTATTTTCATTATTTTTTTAAATCACTCTGTCCTGGGGTCCACAATTCCTTTGGTCTGAAGATGGGGGCACATTGCACAAATTAACTTGGATAAAGATTTAGCAACTTATAAATTATAACCATTCATAAAGTATACATCTTTTACTCACATATTCTCATCACACACACACAAGCATACACACAATAATGCATTCTGCTTATCTCACTGCCCACCTGAATCCCATGGTCCCCTTATCAGCAAATATAATTATATTTTCATGGGCTTGCTTCACACTTCAATTTTTTTCATCTCTCTCCTGACCCAGTTTGTTCCCTCATGATTTGTGTAAATCTCTTTCTCCTACCATACCACTTAGCCTTGAAATATTATGTGAGTTTTCTTACCCATGTTCTTCATACTCAGAAACTTTCACATTATTTTTTTCTAATTTTTGGCTCACACTCTTATTTCTTTAAGACTATTCATTTTATTTCCTTTTTTCCCTGTTCTATTTTTGTTTGTTTGTTTTCTCTATAACCATTGTTATAGTACTCTTTAAAATGAGTGCATTCTATAATTTTAACTATAGTTAAGTCAACTTTCATATGAGGTAATTACTATTGTCAACCATATTATTACTAGTGATGTTTATTTCATAGCATTTAAAAGGAAGGAAGCAAAAGTTATTTTCATAAATGTCACTTCAAAAATTGTTTTAATTCACTCAACAAAAGGATATTGAGGACCCATGATACAAGAGACTTTGTGCCAGCTCATGTGTTTGAAAATACACTGTCCCTGTTCATGAAAGCTCTTAAGAAAGTAAATATGAAAAAATTACAAAACAAATTGATTCATGTCATAATGTAGACATGTATAATGTTCAGAGAAATGCTAGGGGAGCACTTCAAAGAGGGACTAAAATCCTTAATATAAAGAATCGAGTATACCAGGCCCAGAAAGAGGAGTAGTGTCTAACAAGGGATAGAGACAGACAAAAGAAGCACTATGTGAAGTCATAGAAGAGTTAAAAATGGGTGTCAGTATTGTTATAAGAGCATGAAATGCTTGTTGTGGATGCTTTGAAGAGACATACCATGATGACAAGGCTGTAAAATATTCATTTTTTAACTTACATATTCCCATCACACATGTGTAGCGGTACTATATATAGATTTTAGTCTATTTTAAATTGGTATGTGGGAGGCTAATTTTATGTTAAAACTCATATGACTATATATATAGTAGAAGACAAAAATCTACATTATATTTAAGATAAAACAATAGTTTTCAAAAGAATTTGTCTTTTTTTGGGGTGGGGGGTGTAGTTCCCTGTTTGGGACTTGAACCCAGGCTATGGTGTTGAGAGTGCCAAAGCATTAGCCACTACACCACCAGGGAAACCCTTAAAAACATCTGTCTTGTATTGAGTCACTTTAAGTATTCCTCTCTTCCCAGTCACTTAATTTTCAATGAGAACATTTGAAAATTACTGCTTAGAGATGCAAAACTACTGAAGTGTGAACATGGTCACAGCATCATCTAATTTGCAAGTATACAAACCTGGCATCATAGTGAAAGATGGATTGGCAGATTGCATAGATTAGAGTAAGAGAGATTTAATTGAAAGGCTATGACAATAGTGAAAATGAGAGGTTATGCATTTCATAATGTTATAAGTAGATTGACCCCAGTTTTTGTTGTTTGACTGATAGCTTTTAAGCCTGACCTCTCCCTTGTGTCTCACATTTGGGAAAGCAGAGAAGAAGGTCTGATACTTCCTCTTTTGGCTCTGCAGGTAATTCAAACCATGCAAGCCACTAACCACACACCAGAACTCTCATCTTAGCCCCAGATTTTAATCACAATAAAAGTTTAAAAAGCCCAACCTTGTCTCCTTTTCTTAACTCTCTCAAGCCATTTTCAGAACAGCATGAAGAACCTGCCCATAAATCTACAGAAAGCCTAATCATGTAAGTAATAAAACTTTTCATAACCTCTTAGTATGCATATGGTATCATCAGTCTTGATATCTGAACCAAATTTTGGGTAGTGGTCTATCCTGTTTCTACAGGGTGATCACAACATGTAAGGCATATATATATATAAGATATAAAAAGGAAAAGATGGTGATTAATTGGATGAGAGAATAAGGGAGACAGTGGAATCTCTGTGGGGGAGAGAATAAGACCAACATATGGAATCAGATTTACTAGACATTTTTCAGTAAATGCATGTTTTTCCAAAGACTTAAAAAATAGAATTAGAAAGAAGTAAAGGAAATGTAGTCAAAAGAAGGACATTTTGTATCTGAATCTCTTTGGCCTTTTACTATTAAATATTTTTAGGTGTTAATTTTAAGAGCTGAACATAAATATATCAATTAAAACAAGCTTAAATGATAAGAGAAAATAATTTTTGATGTAAATTATTAAAACTAAAAATAATTTAACTGCAACATTCAAATAGACCTGTGTACTTTTAATCTGATTATCACAGTGGGTCTAGATAGAAGTCTAAGTTTTAAGAGTGAGCACTGCTAAGAGAGCCATTTGTTCTTGTCTATCTCTTTATCCCAAGTTTAGTATTTTTTTATTCATTTTGTAGTTTTCTGCCACTTAATTTTCCCCCCACATACTATTTTTATATTACAGCCTTGCTTAAAAACTTTCAATAACTTCCTTCTGTCTATATAATAGTATTTGACAAAGCAACTCCTACCTCCAAAGCCATTACTTTCTTCAATAGTCAAGTTCTAGACTTCTATTCTGTCATACCACATTTTTATCACAATGTGACTTTTTCCCTTCACACCATAAGGTTTACTCATTTTCTCAAAAAACAGTATTGTTTATTACTAATATATTCCTGTGGTTTTACTTATACCTATTTTCCTTATCTGAAAGATTTTTTTCCTTCTCTTCACATACAACTCTTTTTACAAACTCTTAGGTTCTTCCTCCTCTGGGACACTGGCTGAGCAGTGACTTCTTTTTCTACCAAACCATTTGTTATCTCTACTTTTTAATTTTATTTTCTCATTATTTCTAAAATATGTTTAGAATTTGATGGTGTAGATGTCAATCTCTACCATCAGAGAATTTTCAGTGTGGGGAGAAAGAAAGATTTTTTTGTCAATTTATGGACTATTATTTGATATTCCTTACTTGAATTCCTAATTAGATCACATGAAGTTGTTAAATCTTGGAGGTTTTTGATCTTGCCTAACTGCCTAGGGCAATGTTTGGAAGGGACAATCTTTGCCTTCATGTTTCTGTGTGACTCAGTCTTTCACTTTAGGAAACCATAGTTTTTCCCTGCCCACTTCTTCACTCCTCTAATTACAGGCAAGGCACAAGCTTACTACAATAGCACTTCTCTTAACTCATATTTCCCATTATTGGTATTACCAACAGTGAAAATATCTTCACCTGTATATGCTTAAATCTTATGCTTATCTCTGGTTGATTCTGGGCTTAATTTGGTGGAAAAAGGCAATAGTTATAAGGCCTACTTATACCCCAACACACTTATTTACACACAAAGTTAGCTAAGAGATACTCGACCCATTTACTTCTTAAATAATGATTTCAAAAGCCATATGGGATAACAGAAACAAGTCTAATATAGACTTTTGAGTACATAACTGTTGTTCTTATCTTGAGTGGCTTAAATGAGAAAATTTTTTTTTTTTTTTTGCTTTTTGGTATGTGGGTAGCTCCCTGACTGGGAATTGAACCCTGGCCGCAGCGCTGACAGCACCAGCGCTGAAGCCTTAAGCCGCTACACCATCAGGGAACTCCCAAGAAAAATTATCTCATTAAATTTCATGCACCACACTGCAGGTGTGTATTAAATTCTTAATGTGCTAAGTAATCCCAATTGTGATGCATAGCATATTCTTTTAAGAAATACTCATAATTTTGAAGGGGAGGAAATTATAGGTCTTATTATCAACTTACATATCAAGATATTCTGTAGTTCATCCTAATCTTTATATATTTTTATCTCCTCAGTGAAAACAATGAGTTATTTTCATAAATAAGGCTGTCTTTCCAGAGATTGCAAAACTATCCATTTCTTTTTTTGTATATCTAAAGAGTACTTAGGACATAGCATGTAAAGTAAGGAGAGGAACCAAAAAGTTACCAGTGGAACTGAGTGATGTAACATTTTTTATCATGACAGTATTTTCTCCTTCTACTTAAGATTGTTTTCTACTAATGTAGAAAATTCTGATTACTTGTTACATAAACATTGCCATACTGTTTAAATAAGACTGTCTTTAACTAGCTCTAAAATGTAGATACCAAAGTTGTTAAACAAAATGATTTGGTTATTAGATTAAGGAATGAAAATTACATACTTTCTTGAAATTGTATGGACAAGTCAGTCTGAGAACACAATTTCCAGATGTGAAATTTAACCAGTTTTCTTAAAATAAAACCGGATAATCTTAAATGATAATTGTTCTATGTTGCCATTTCCCTTGAAAATTCTATGAATATGTATTGAATATCTATTGAGCCTATTCTTTTCTGAGTTTACAAAGTATTTTTTACTATAAAATCAGTATAACCATATTTCAGAAAATTTGAAAAATAAAGGAGAAAAAGAAATCATTTATAATAACTCTAACAACTACTTTTCTGGTTTAAAGTATAGCATAACCTCTTGGGTAACTTTCAACAAATTATTTTACCCTCCAAGACACTGATTATACTCTACAACAAGTACAAATAAAATTAATTCTTACCTTGCCAAGTTTAAGTAAAAATTGGAAAGTATGTATACAAATTTTATAGTGAGCTGAATTCACCAAATCTTAAGAACAAAGCAATCCATAAATTTACAAAATAATTAGAAAAAATATCTAGTGGTTTATTTTGATATATTTCTTGGCATGATTTTCCTAAAGGATGTGATTCCCTCTATTTTTATAATGTATGTAATATACTAAATCCTGTAAGTTCCTCTTTTTTGGTTTAATATTTAACTTTGTGTAACATGTCCAACAGTCACTTCGTGAGTGTCCTAAATCAGGTCCCCTGGAGGGTGGCTGATGCTCTGCAAAACAAAAACAAACAAATAAACAAAACAAATACATATCTAGAATATGTGTTGATTTCATCAAGATGAAAAGCGGCCCCTTTCAGAGTGAAGAGTCCTGTGAAATCAACTTGCCACCAAGTAGATAGATGATTGAAGAGATGTGGTCATGTCAAGGCTCAAAATTGGTCTTGTTGAGTAGTAACTAGATCAGACTTTGTACAGAACCTCTAGCTGTTGAGTCCAGGAATAGTCTTCATTCCTGCCGAATGACTGCTTTGGTCAAGAATCCATTGTTACAAGTTAGGGATTTTGAAATGGAGAGGTTAGTTTATGTCAACTGGCTACTCCATTTTGTCTATTTGTTTGTTTAGTGCATCTCCCAAGGGTGGGTACTCTTTCATAGGCATCAGCATATGATACAAAGATCTTTGAATTTCATGACTACTGAGAAAGATCCATACACATGCTTCTTCCAGAATTCCTTGTTCCTTTGTCAACCTTTGTCTTGATCTGAATAAAAGATCAAGTCATTTTGCATCATAAATTTATGTATATTCTGGCTTTAACAACTTCTCTTTTTAAACAACGTGGACTATCAGGTACAATTCCAAAAGCTTTTCTGCTAAGTTTATTTGCCATGTGTCAGTTTTCAGGGCCATCTTGAATAGGACAGTTCTGTATCAGCAATATGTATTACAGCATTTATTTATGTAATGAACTGACTCATTTATGAATCAAGTTTGGCCTTTATCCCACTATATCAGCTTTTCATAAGGGGGAAAGTATCCCTATTGTCAGTAAATTCTCCATATCCAGCTTTATACCTAATACACATTGATCTAGACCTTCAGATTCCATAATCACACATATTACTGTGGGCCTTACTGATATGTGTTAACTATATTCTATAACTTCTTTGGTATAGTACTTTTCACTTTTAACAGGCCGGCATCTCTCTGTATTACATTGTGAGTTGCCTTAATTTTTTGTCTTTTAACTGGGAGGATCAGTGAAGGTAGATCCTGAGAGGAATGTGTACTGTCATAAAGGCAGAGTCTTCTCCCATTGACCAGTCATTGGATGCAGGCTTTCTTGAAGGTGGAGACTTACCTTTAAACAAGAATGCTTCCTGTGGTCAAGGGCAATTCCCAAAGAAGAATTTAGCTGTGAACAGTCCGCAGTCAGTATTACCAGCAGCTAGGGAATCAGTGTCTCACTTAATTTGATGAAAAATGATCATATAAAGAGATGGAGAAATTTCTGGGTCTTTGGTGATTTCTTTTAGTATGCTTAGTAGTCATCACAACATGTTGGTTCTCTAATAGTTGTACACCATACTATCCACAGCACCTGCTAAGATTACATTCAGCCTGATCAGAGGAAGTTGGGCTTCCAGATATTTTAATTACATCATTCCATAAATTCTAATGATCACTGATGCATTTCTTCTTCTCTTTGAAAGCTTGTGTAATAATTAAGAAGGCTTTACTGCTTTGGATAATTAGTTAATACCAGGTTTATTTATTTGGAGAATCTGTTTCCTCTGAATTGAAGGACATGTCCTGCTTCACACCCTTGATGTCTCTTTCCCACCACATCCAATTCTGCAGTGTCCTTGCAGATATAGGCTGGAGTTGTTCTTTGCCCATGTCCCTATGTCTTCCTGCCCTTCCACTTTTAGATCTTCACAGCCAACTCTCCATTAAACAAGATTTTTAGAGTTCTTTTCTCTATGATAATATGGTTTTATTTCATTTTCCCCCTATTTTTTTGTAGGTCTATAATGGAGATAAAACTTTAATGGGAAGAATTCCCTTTGAGGAATACCTTCAGACCTGCATTTGTGATGTTTCAGTGAGTT
Organism: Lyroderma lyra; assembly: GCA_004026885.1. NCBI lineage: Eukaryota > Metazoa > Chordata > Mammalia > Chiroptera > Megadermatidae > Lyroderma > Lyroderma lyra. The sequence continues at coordinate 28,113 of PVJL010009086.1, read as the reverse complement.
TCTAGTTACTTTAGTGGAAAATGCTATAAACTTTCAAATATTTCCTCTATTGAAAAATATCCTATTATAAGGCACTTGACAGTAGGAAGTAGTGATATAAAATCAATTAAATAATAGTTTTGGGGAACTCTAAAAGGGCAATGCTATTGATATTTTTGCTTGAAATAGTTATCCAATATGCCTACCTGAATTCCAAGGGAAGACTTAAGTTTGTCATAGAATTTAGTTTGTAGCCTATTATTTTCATCTTTGAAGAAGTAAATCCAAAATCGAATATATACTTTAGATATCTTTTATGAAAATACTGTATGTAATTTCTAAATACTTAAAATCATCATATTGTTATTAAAAAAGTAAAAATTAAAATAAAGTTTCTTGAAGGAGGACAAGATGGTGACTGGAGAGGCGGTCCCTAAAGACTCTCCCAGAAAACACAATTGAACAGCCACACAGGAGCGAAGAAAGTGGACCCTGAGTGATGAAAACAGCAGCTGAGAAATCCACGCTTCTAAAGTAAACACCTGAAGGTTGGAGAGAAGGGGGCAAGCAGGAGAGAAGGGAGGGAGCAAAGACAAATTGAAACAGGACCCAATTGTGGCTGACCATCTGGGAGCAGTGCAGTGCATTGGACGGCAGAAGCCAAGAGGCCACAAGAGGAAAAGCCCTAGCAAAGCAGCAGAACAGTGGGAGCCTGTTGGGGAGCTAGGCTGGGGAGCTGGAATTTGGAGTGGCAAGTTGGGGACAGAGCTTGGGAACAAGCCTCTGGAACTTTTAGTGGTAGCAGGGCTGAGCAAGGACTCTGAACTGCAGAGATGACACCTTGGCTCTAGGCTCCCTTGGGACCCACAGTGCAAGAAAGCGCAGCTCCCACACAGGGCTGCAGTTCCTGGTCCCAGCCCACTGTGGGGACAAGCTGGCTGCTGCACGTGTGCAGTGCACAGCCCCTACATGGGGCTGTGACTTCCATTCCTGGCCTGCTGTGGAGGCGGGCTGGCTGCCTTCCTACTGTGGAGTCAGACCTACAGTTTCGGACTTGTGTGCATGCCTGCTCACAAGCCCCTGGGTCCTAAAAGCAGTGTGAGCCCACAGACTCTGCCCCAACATTTGGCCATGGACTCAGGCCCAGGAAGAAAGGTGGATTTGATAGCATTCACCCCAGTCAGCAGGAGCAGCTTTGGCCCATATCACCCAGCTTCCCCAGCATAGGACAGAAGGTGGAACTGCCCCAATATGCCTTTTGTTGACCTATCCCCTTTTCTACAGCCTCCCCCGCCAACTAACTAACTACAGGAAGCACAGGGACCATGATAGATGCATACCTCCTCCAAACATAGCAGGAGACCAGAAATGAGAAATAAATAACCCCTCTCTCTCCCAAAACTTGCCCCCCCCCAGTGCCATCTCATGTCTGTCCTACAGCAAGACACCACAAAAATACCAATCTGGGCTTCTGGGCACTACTGAACATAATGCCCTCATGTCAAAGAGGAATAACCCAGCAGACAGGATGAATTCCTTAAAAACTAAAACTCCTCAGAAAGATCAGGAAATTTATCAAGACAGCTTCTTAGACCTAGAAGTTTCTGAATTAAGTGAAAGAGAATTTAAAGTAGCCATTCAAAAGGCTCTGAGAGAAATGAAAACATGGCAGAACACCATGGCTGAGATAAACAACATAAGAAAGAAGATGAATGATATAAAAAAGGAACTCCATGAACAAAAGGAACAATTTAACAAAGAAATTCAAAACATAAGGAAGATTCAGATGGAAATGCGAGAGATAACTAATACAATAAAAGAAGTGAGAAACGAAATAACTGCCATAGGAAACAGGGCCAACCAGATGGAGGAAAGAATTAGGGATATCAAAGATCAGAATATGGAAACAGCTCAGAAAGAAGAAGAAAGGGAATATAGAACCAAAAGGATTGAAAGAACTCTGCAAGCACTATTCGACTCCATGAGACAAAACAACCTCAGGATAACAGGAATAGAAGATGGGGCAGAGCAATCTACAGAGAGCATACTCAAACAAATCATAAATGAGAAATTTCCAAATCTATGGAAAGATCTAGAACCCCAAGTTCAAGAAGAAAACAAGTCCCCTAAATACCTAGACCATAACAGATCTTCTCCAAGACAAATAGTACTAAAGATGTCCAAAATTAAAGACAAAGAAACAATTCCCAAGGCAGCCAGGGAAAAAAGAACTATCACCTTTAGAGAAAAACCCATCAGGTTGGCATCAGATTTCTCAGTAGAAACTCTGCAAGCCAGGAGGGAGTGGAATCCAATATTCAAAAATTTAAAAGAGAAGAACTTACAGCCAAGAATAAATTATCTAGCCATAATGAAGGTGGAGTAAAGACCTTCTCAGACACACAGAAGCTGAGGGAATTTGCCAGCACTAGGCCAGCACTCCAAGAAATACTGAAGGAAGCACTTTGACCTGAAACCAAACATCAGGAAAAATGGAACAAAGTTGGGGCAACAAGAAAGAAACAAAAATAAAACAAAAACAAAGAAATAAATAAGTAATGCCCACAGGAAATTCTCACATATCGATAATCACTCTAAATGTTAATGGACTGAACTCACCAATAAAAAGACACAGAGTAGCAGTCTGGATTAAAAACAGAACCCATTCATATGCTGTCTCCAGGAAACACACCTCAGCCATAAGTACAAACAGACTCAGAGTGAAAGGATGGGAAACAATACTTCAAGCAAATGGTAACCAGAGAAAAGCAGGAGTGGCCATACTGATATCTAATGAAATAAATTTCAGGTTACAAAAGATAGTAAAAGATAAGGATGGACATTACATAATGATAAAAGTCACAATGCAACAACAAGAAGAGTTGACACTAATCAACATATATGCTCCCAACCAGGATGCACCAAAATACACAAAGAAACTACTAACAGACTTGAAAGGAGAAACTAATGAATACACAATCATAGTGGGAGACTTAAACACCCCGCTAACAGCCATGGACAGATCATCCAAACAGAAAATAAATAAGGAAACATCAGCTCTAAATGATACATTACAGCAATTGGACATAATTGACATTTACAAGACACTTCATCCAGCAAAAAGAGACTATACTTTCTTTTCTAGTGCACATGGAACCTTCTCAAGGACAGACCACATGCTGGAAAAGAAAAGTAGCCTCAGCAAATTCAAGAAGATCGAAATCATACCAAGTGTATTCTCAGACCAGAAAGCTTTGAAATTGGAGATCAACTGTAAAAGGAAAGAAGAAAAAAACACATATACATGGAGATGAAACAACAGCTTATTAAAAAAGGACTGCATAAAAGAACAAATGAAAGATGAGATTAAAAAATATATAGAAACTAATGACAATGAAAATACAACATATCAGAATTATTGGGACACAGCGAAAGTGGTATAAGAGGGAAATTTATATCACTACAGGCCTGTCTTAAGAAAGAAGAAAAATCACAAGTAAACATCTTAACATCCCATCTTAAAGAACTAGAAAAAGAAGAGCAGACAAAACCCAAAGTCAGCAGAAGGAGAGAAATAATAAAAATTAAAGCAGAGCTAAACCAAAGAAAACAGAAGGACAATAGAAAAAATTAATATTATGAAGAGTTGGTTCTTTGAGAAAGTCAATAAAATAGACAAACCCCTGACTAGACTAATCAGAGGACAAAAGGAAATGACAAATATATCCAAAATTAGAAATGAAAGGGGAGAAATTACCATTGATACCACAGAAATACAAAGAATTATAAGAAAACATTATGAAGGAATTTATGCCACTAAATTTAACAACCTAGAAGAAATGGACAAGTTTCTAGAAACTTATAGCCTACCCAGACTGAACCAAGAAGAACTGGATAATCTAAATAGACCAATCGATAGCGAAGAGATTAAAACACTATCCATAATCTCCCTAAATGCAAAAGCCCTGGACCAGATTGTTTCACCAATGAGTTCTACTAAGCAATCAAAGAAGAATTAACACTTATCCTCCTCAGTCTCTTCCAAAAAATTGAAGAGGAAGCAATACTTCCTAACTCATTCTATGAGGTCAACATTACCCTAATACCAAAGCCTGGTGAAGACAACACAAATAAAGAAAACTATAGACCAAAATCTCTGATGAACACAGATGCAAAAATCCTAAACAAAGTATTAACAAACAGAATACAACAATGCATCAAAAAGATCATACAGCATGATCGATTGGGATTCATCCCAGGAGCACAAGGATGGTTCACCATATGAAAATCAATCAATGTGACACACCACATAAACAAACTCAAAGATAAAGACCATATGTTCATATCAATTGATGCAGAAAAAGCTTTTGACAAGATCCAACATCCATTCATGATCAAAACACTAAATAAAGTAGTTATAGAAGAAAAGTATCTCAACATAATAAAGGCCATATATGACAAACTCTCGGCTAACATCATACTGAATGGGGAAAAGCTGAAGCCTATTCCCCTAAAATCAGGAACAAAACAGGGATGCCTCTTGTCAACACTGCTATTCAATGTAGTACTGAAAGTTCTAGCCACAGCAATCAGGCAAGAGAAAGGAATAAAATGTAGCCAAACTGGGAAAGAAGAGGACAAATTGTCACTATTTGCAGATGACATGATCCTGTATCTAAAAAATTCCAAAGATTCCACCAGGAAACTATTAGAAAAAATAAACAAATATAGGAAAGTCACAGGATACAAAATCAATGTAAAAAAATCAACAGCATTCCTATATACAAACAACAAATCCAGAGAAAAAGAAATGAGGGAGTCAATTCCCTTTGCTATCACAACAAAAAGAACAAAATACCTGGGAATTAACAAAGAACATGACAGATTTATACATGGAAAACTATAAGACATTTTAGAAAGAAATTGGAGCAGACTTTAAAAGGTGGAAAAATATCCCCTTTTCATGGATAGGAAGACTTAACATTGTTAAAATGGCCATTCTGCCCAAAGCAATCTACAGATTTAATGCAATACCCATCAAAATCCCACAACCATACTTTCATGAAATAGATAAAAGAATTATTAGATTTATATGGAACCATAAAAGAGCTCGAATTGCCAAAGCAATACTACATAAAAAGAATAAGGCTAGTGGCATTACATTCCCTGACTTCAATTTATATCACAAAGCATCAATAGTCAAAACAGCTTGGCACTGGCAGAAAAACAGAAATATAGACCAATGGAATAGAACTAAAAACCCAGAAATAAACCTACAAATTTATGGAAAAATAATTTTTGACAAAGGAGCAAAAAAGATACAATGGGGAAAAGACAACCTCTTTAGTAGGTGGTGCTGGGAAAACTGGAGAAACATATGCAAAAGAATGAACTTGAGCTGTGAACTCTCTCCATATACAAAAATTAACTCAAAATGGATTAAAGACCTTTATATCCTTCCTGCAACAATAAACTGTATAGAAGAAAACATCGGTACTAAAGTTATAGACCTAGGACTCAAGGAAGACTTCATGAACCTGACCTCAAAGGCAAGGGAAGCAAAAGCAAAAATAAATGAATGGGATTATATCAAACTAAAAAGCTTCTGCACAGCAAAAGAAACCATCAACAAGGCAAAGAGACAGCCAACTGAATGGGAGAAAATATTTGCAAATACTGCATCTGATAAGGGTCTAATATCTAAAATATATAAATAACTAATAAGACTCAATAAACAAAAAAACAATCAACCCAATTAAAAAGTGGGCAGAAGAACTAAACAGACATTTCTCCCATGAAGAAATACAAATGGCCAGCAGACATTTGAAAAAATGCTCATCCTCATTAGCTATCAGGGAAATGCAAATCAAAACCACAATGAGATATCACCTCACACCTGTGAGAATGGCTATTATCAACAAGACAAGGAATAACAAGTGCTGGAGAGGATGTGGAGAAAAAGGAATTCTGGTACACTGCTGACGGGAATGCACATTGGTACAACCACTGTGGAAGACAGTGTGGAGGTTCCTCAGAAAATTGGGAATGGAGTTACCAATTTGACCCAGCAATCCCCTTTCTGAAGATCTACCCAAAATCTTGAAAACCTTTGTCCGCAAAGACTTATGTACCCCAATGTTCATCACAGCGCTGTTCACAGTGGCCAAAACATGGAAACAACCAAAGTGCTCTGCAACAGATGACTGGATAAAGAAGCTGTGGTATATATACACAATGGAATATTACTCAGCTATAAGAAAAGATGAAATATTGCCATTTGCAACAAAATGGATGGACCTGGAGATTATCATGCTTAGTGAAATAAGCCAGACAGAGAAAACAAAGAACTGTATGACTTCACTCTTATGTGGAATATAAAACTGAAAGCAACAAAGACAAAAGAAATGAACAAACAAACAAACACCCCCTGGACACAATCAGTAGTTTAATGGTTATTTGGGAATGAGTGCGTTAGAGAGGGGAGAAAGGGGAGGGGTTAAGAAAGGAGGTAGGGGGAGCTTAATATAAGGTGATGGAAGGAGAAGTCACATTAGGTGGTGAACTTATTATACAACAAGTTGACAATGCACTGTAGAATTGTATGCCTGAAACTTATGTAATCCTTGCTAACAGATGTCACCCCAATAAATCTAACAATAAAAATGAATTAAAAAATATTTAAAAAATAAAATAAAAATTTTAAACTGTACTATTTAGAAAACTTGAAGCAAAGTATTCAAATTGCTTTTAGATGGTTTATTCAGAGGTGGTCTCATAATGTTTAAGTATATGTTCTTCCCCTTAGTTAAGACTATAAAAGGTAATCTTGAAGAGGCACTGACAAAACACAAGCTTCTTCCCTGAAGAAAAGAGTCAGCACTCTTGTTATCTACTGAAAATTTATCTTTTCCGTTTCAGCTGAGATGAAGACTTGATCTGTCCTTTCCTTTCAGTTCCATCTGTGTCCAAATGAGGCTGTTACTCTAACTCAAAGCAGACTTGTGAGAATAAAATAATCAATCTTCATCATTTTGCTGCAGTTTCGACAGTTAATTTTCTAAAGTAATTTGTCATTGTAAGGTGTACAAGATTTGTCTGAATTTCTGTCAAAGGTTATTGACTGAATTGCTATCTCATCTTTTCAGTTAATCTATAAATATGGGGAAGTTTGAGCAGAAGTTAATGGCCTTCTTGTTGAGTGGATAGGTTGTCCAAGTTAGGCAGCTGATAAGAGGTAGAAATATCTATTGTTTCATTTCTGTGGAACCATTGACATTGTTAATCTTGGAAACTTCACTGAAACTTATTAGTACTTTATTTATTTGTGTGTGTGTGTGTGTGTGTGTGTGTGAGAGAGAGAGAGAGAGAGAGAGAGAGAGAAATGGGGCTAAGAATAGTGATGATCATATTTTAGTTTCCACAAAGATTAATGTATGTAATAAAATGTATATCACAACTTTGTGAGAGTGACCTATATTTTTCACAAAATTGAAGGCAAAGTAATTTTTTATTAACTTTCATTCTGTTTTTACGGATATCTTTTGTTTTGGAAAAGTCATAACATTTTTACACTAATAGTGATTATCAACCTTAGACCAGATTCTTGTTTCTTGTTTGTATCCACAGTCTGATATTGGGAATACATCTAGTGGTTATGTCTGGGACTTCACTAAGCTTGCTGATATGTTGCTTTTCTTACTCACTTGATAATATAATAATAATAGTTAGATTATAATTTGTATCAGAAAATATCCATTCTTATAAGTGTAACAATAAAAAAAGAAACTATGCATTTTTAATCCCTGCCAATGATAGTGTTTCTTCCTTAAGCTTGAGAATTAAAACAAGGAGAAAAACAGTTCACATATTATGGTTAAACACTAATAAGACATTTGGCTAAATATCTTCTTATGTGTATTATTGTAGCGTGGTTTAAAGCACATCAAACCCTGAAATACATAGCTGGATTATTTTTAGTAGATCTTTGTGGTTTATTTTAGCAGGTATTTTTGCTGTTTCATTACTTTTTCTTTTTTCCTTGCTGGCATGTGAACTCCTTTATAGTAATAGTAACAACATCAACTGCACTGGATAACTAACATTTGTTGAGCCCTTTGTGTCTGAGTACTTTAAACAAATAATCACACTTCATGTGCATAATAAACCTAGGAGAATGTGGAAGATTAAATAGTGAATTTTCAAAGATGTTGGCTAATTCCTCTAACCGGGGAATATGTTACCTGGAATGGCAGAAGGGACTTTGCAGGTGGATTCAAGGTTAATAATCTTAAATAAATGGATAATTTATTTATAGATTATCTTGAGCTGGCCTTTAGAAGTGAAAGAGGAGAGTAGAAGAGTGAGTCAGAGAGATATGAGCAGCAGAGACTCAACCAGCATTGCTGACTTTATAGATGGAGGAAGACGGCCACGTGCCAAGGAATGCAGCTGCTTTTAGAATCTAGGAATAAACCTCAGCTTGCAGGGTTATGGAGATTTTCAGAAAATGGAGACTTCAGTTCTACATCAAAGGAACCAATTTCTTCCAAGAATCTAAAAGAACAAGCACTATATTCTTCTCAGAGCCACCAAAAACAATACAGCCCAGCTATACCTTGGATTTAGGCTAGTGAAACACATGGTGGACTTCTGACCTTATGTAATTGTAAGATAAATCGGTGTTGTTTAAGCCATTAAGTTTGTAGTTCATTAAGGACCCAATAAAAAACTAACAGATAAATTATGTCTCCATTTTACAAATTAGGAAATTTAATTAGGGCACAAATTTAAAAAGAAATTTATCTCAGTTAAGAGCCTGGCATATGATAAGCACTTAATGTGTTTGTAGAATAAATAAACAAATGAATGAATAAATTTTTAACGTTATTCTCAAAAAAATGTAATTATTTCTTGAATAAGGTATTTTTCTAATGAAAATATTTTCACTAGTCAGTGATTCTACATATCTACTCTCTGAAGATACACAAGATATGATCCCTCAATAAATGTGCAATGGGTTCGAAGAGCAATGTAGAGAGTCATCAGAAATTGAGTATACATTACCTATTCAAGAAAAAAGTAAAAACAGTATTTTAATATAGTACCTGTATAATTGCTATGTGAGAAACAGCTCAATTACTATCCCTTTCCTGTAATTCAGAACATCTACATTTGTGATATTGATTTAAAAATTTGAAATAATTTTTGAAGTCATTATATATTTTCTTTATTCATGGTATCTTCACAGTAATGGCACACCTGTAGAAAGAACTTTGTTATATGTCCATTCCAACTGTCTAGGGAAATAAGTATCTATCTCTTTAAAGTATCCCAACCTTCTTCTTTACCTCATGGTTAATTTCCAAATACCATATGGCATGGAAGTTAGATGAAACTTCACATATCTTCCAGCACTAGTGAAAATCAGCTGCTCTGGAAGATGACAGCCTATCCATTGGAGAAGTTTTCCGTGAAGTCCTAAGCTTTTTGTAAGACATACATGCAGCCTATATTATAACCAGTTCCTCATAGACATAGCTTCTAAATTAGGGGAAAATATTCCCAGATTATTTTAAATAATATAGTAACAAATACAATGTTATGTTTATGGATCTAATATTTAGATGATTTCAGGAAAAGTTGAGATCACTTAACTTTAGGTGATTTCAAAAAGAACAATCCAAAGAACTGGACAGAGATAGATTGTGGTCTCAAAGCATATGCAAAATTTAATTAAACCAAAATTAGGAAAGTAGATTATTCAAGTGGGAAAAGAGCATGGATAAAAAGCAGGTAGAGGGAAACTGCAAGACGTTTTGGGGATCGCAAGCAGAGCAGTTTAAATAGACTTAAGTATAAACTCATGGTGATTATAGAAAATAAGCCTGGAAAATTATGTTGGAACCAGATTGTAAAAAGCGTTGAATGTTATATAAGGACTTTGAACTCAATCTTAAGTTTTGGAGTTTAGCCAAAGCATTTTGAAATGAACAATGTTACCATGACAGCATGTTTCATATGTTCAGAAAGTGTTACCTACTATGTATTTTAAAATATGTGGCAGTTTAATTAAAAATGAATGATTTTTAAAGATATTATAATTATATTCAAATGACTTAATAGCATATATATATATAACTTTACAAGTAGAAAAGTGATACATAAACACACTTCTTTATCTATTTTTAAGACATGACTTTGAAGATCACAAATGAGTAAGAGTATATGCTGAATAGGGAATAGTAAGTGGGAGACTATTCAGTAGTAAATTGTATTTTAGATGTACATTTATGGATGTGGTGAGTTTTAATATATGTTTATTGAAACCTCTTGATTCAATGGTTTTGGTTGAATATACTGATTGTTGAGATGACAGCCTCATATTCAGGCTGGCACTTCAAGTCTTTAAGGATTAACCGGCTGACAAAAAAAGAAAAAAACAAACAAACAAACAAAAAAAACCCCAAAATCTCATTCTAGGAGAATTGATGATACATTGTGTCCAATTAACTGAGATAAAATAAATGGGTTTCTTCTAAAACACTTGTGTTGAAAATTCAAGCATATGATGTACTGCAAAAGAAGGGAAAAACTGGATGAAACATTTCTCATCAAAACAAGCCTAGCAATTTAAAAGAATCTTGGATGTAAATGTATATTTCATGCTTGACGGACCAGCCGCCACAAGTCGATCAGTACCTGAAGGGGGGAGCGGGAATTAAAGAAAGAGACACACTCACACGATTGCTGATGCAGCCGGTCTTCACTGATGGTGAAGCCCCGAGTTTATTTCCCATCACCAATATATGCAGTTTGAGTACATGCAGTTTAACAATGAAAATATGCATTACCTCCTTCAAAAGCAG
>PVJL010009086.1:0-17169 GCA_004026885.1 Lyroderma lyra | reverse complement strand
GTTTCCTAGGGCCTTGTCTTCCATAATCCAATTATCTTTCTTTTGTATCCCAAGGAACTGGCTGGATTAGCCACTTTCCTCAGTAAGCAGTACACACCCTTGACTCTCTACCAGTTAACTTGAAGGTCAGAGTAAATGAGAGGGAGTCAGTTCCCCAAGGCAATTCTTCCAAGTACTCAGATAGTCTTCTTTCTTTAGAGTCTCCCAAGGAACTGGCAATATGAGGCACATTCCTCAGATGCAGAAGTAAAACAAGTTTTACTTCCCTAAAGCCAGCCTGCATGGCTCCCAACACATGCTTCAAGGAAAAATTAATAAATGTTTAACGTTCTCTTTCATGAGAAAAACTTGTATGCTGTTGACATAGGTCTTAAGATGGAGTAGACACTGCAAGTTAATACTACATTTTAATGTTTGAAGATAGAAAATGCTACTTCAAAATATTGATTTTTCTGTTAGTTTTGAAAGTTCTCACAGAGAAAGGTGAAACAAAATATCACTTTCAAGATTGTTTAATAAAGACAACAAATTAATTCAAATGAATTGCAATCATGAACTACAATCCCTTTTATCTCATTGAAGTATTGAGCATAGTATAAAATTTTAATTTTAATAATCACAGGGAACATTTCACAATTATTTAAAATGTAGTTATTTTCAGTTAAGGTGCTGTTGGAGTGGCTTTCATAACTTGCAGTGTGAGTTACAGGTGTAGAAGACATCAATCACCATAACAAGTCTAGCCCAGCCACAAAAACTTGTGATATTTCTATCTTCAGGACTGTCCAGAAGTCAAGTTGCTGTAAGAGAACGCTTAGACACATTAAGCTTCTGTAATGAATAAAAGCATGTTAATACCTAAACCTTCAGGTCTCTGCATGGATAAACCAATTATGTACTTGTGGTAGCTTATTTTTTCATAACAATTTTGTTCTCACAATGATCTCTTATCCTGAGTTCTCTCCTCTTCTTTCTTTTTTCATGTTTATTCAGTTTTACCATACCTGTACAATAAACTCAAAAACAAAAATTAGTATATCACTTGACATTTAATCTTTTCTACTTTTGTTGCTTATTTTAGTTTAGCTTCCAGCCCCTCACCTACTTCTATTCTTGATGAATACTACATGCTGTGTGATTCCATTTATATTATTGAAAAAGGCAAACTACAGCGACAGAAATTAGATAAATGGTTTTCAGGTCATGGATGTGAGAGAAGAAGATTGAGTATAAAGAAATATACTTTTGGAGGTGATGAAAATATTCTGTATGTTAATGGCATGGTATTTACATGATTGTATGGGACAGCCAATATTTGTAGAACTACATGTGTTAAAATTAAAGTGAATTTTTTGTATATAAAATATACCTAAATAAACCTGTCAATAAAAATGTAAAGACACAACAAGCTATCACAGACTAGTTTGACAATTGTCATTAAGTGCCCAAGAGGAGTTCCCACTGTAAGAAAGTGGATTTCAGGGCAGAGCACATGAAAGAAAAGCAATGGTTCATAAATGTTGTAGACTCAGTGTTTCTTCATGTGACCCTATGCACTCAATATATTTCTGTAAGCTGATGGTTTTCTACTCAAAGTGCAGCAGGTCTTAGTCTCAGGGTTTTCTGTGATTACTGAAGTCCATTCTGTCCAGGTACATGGGAGAATTGAAATGTCAGGAAGTTACAATTTCACAGAGACAGTCCTCAGTCAATGATTTATAGGAATTAGTGGGTAAATATTCCAGCTTCCCTGACCCCATTAGGACTAAGATCCAGTAGTCACAATGGTATCTTGTTTGAAAAAACATTCTTTTTCCTCTTCCTTCCCTTCCCTCACTCCCCCACTGCCCAATACTTTTCAAGATCATATGTTCGATAAAGCATTTTGACTCACATCTTATCTTGGGCTTTAGTTTGGGAGGAACTCTGCATCAAAGGGAAACTAGAAATCACAAAGCAAAGTTGTGCTATTATTAACATAAGGCCTACACTTAATATTAGCAATAGATCTGTGTACTTTATAGAGTGGTGACTAAGACTTTCTTTGACCAAACTGTAATAGGGTTCCTCTGAACTCTTTCTGTGTTTGTCTTTACATGGTCCAATTTTAGTAAGAATCCTCCTAAATCTATTTAGCAAGAATTCTCCATCCTCCATATCTGATTACCCTTGATATCTAATCAAATTTCTTATCCTTACTTTTAGTATCTAATCACCTTGGCCTGCCTTCAGCAAGAATTTTGTCAAGTTGGTCTAGTCAGAATCCCCTTTCCTACAACCTGCTCCTTGGCTATAAATTCTCACTGGTTTTTGCTTTATTTGGATTGGGCCCAGTTCTATACAGAGGCCTCTTTTCCTCTCTATAGCAATAGTTCCTAAATAGAATATATTGTTACCATTTTAACTACTGTCCAGTCTGGTTTCCTTTAACAGTAGATGTAATTGGCAGACCTCAGATTAACAGAAACTATTTCAAACAAATTTTGCCATCAGTTTAGAGTAATCTCAGGTACAAAATTAGTGCTGAGAAAATTATGTAGTTCCGAGCTATGAAAGAGGAGAAATACAAGTTCTGAAATCCTGGCCAAGTAGATAGATGTTTAAATATTTGGTATTGATTAACCAACTCTAATGGCATAGATCACAGAAAATTTATTTTTAGTGCAATTTGAAATGCCACATATTTTGTGTAAACAGAGTTTAGTATTTATTCTGTTACATTATTTCAACTTGAGAGTATCCATAAGTGATGAGAAAGTAAACTGAGTGACAATAGTCTGAGAATGTTAGAGGTTCAAGGTCTCTAAAGACATAATTAACCTGTGGTATCAAGTGGATCTTCTGGAAAAAGGGCATTTAAATGTGAAGAATAGTTACTATATCTGGAAATCTTCTATGTGAGTTAGTTCAACACATATTACTTTGGCTTGAGTACCTATAAAAGAGAAATGAATTAAAAAACTATAAATAAGATTACACAAAATCAAAGGAATACATATAACAAATGCTAATGGAATTGTTACTCTGGCTGGTGTTTCTGAAGGGAGTTAAAAAAGAATAGCTATTTAAGTGAAGGAAATTCAGTCATTAATACTTCCATCAACATTCACATGTTTTCAAATTGTGTTATTCTTCTTCACGCCACCCTACATAACTATCATGGTAATAGTAAGAGAAAATTATAGTCACTTTTTTACATTTCCTGAGCAAGTATTTTTACATCATATATATTTATACACACACACACACACACACACACACACACACACACACAAATAGACATGGTACCAAATATTAACCACTGGTCAGATAATTAAAGAGTTTGGATGAGTTGGTATGTAAAATAAGACAGAAATATAAATAATTTTCTGTATATTAGAGGTTATTAATAGTCAAGATTATAAGAGCAAGAAAGAAATTCTTAATAAGTTAAACAGTATTTTCTCAGAATCATATTTGTTGGAAGTATGAATTTACTGTTATAGATTTTTTCTAAACTACCTTATTGTTGACAGCCATGATTAATTATTAATTAAAATAGATTTTCAGTTACCATTATAAAATTTGTTCTTTTCCTGCTTTTAAAAATTTCTAAATAATGCAAGAATTTCTTTGTATAATTTCCATTTATACCTTATAGATTTTTAAAATATAACTTTGCTTGTTTCTTATCCACATAGGTGTATCTCACAGTATGACATAGATATGTTTGATACAGTTGGCAACTAAATGCAGCTTTTGACAGTGTGGTCTGGCTGCAAAACCAGTAGTGTGTATTAGTAAAAAGAAATAGATGATAATTTTTGCACAAATGTTTTGGGTCTTCTGTAATTCATGAAAGCTTAGGACAGGCTTTTAAAACAATGACTGATGAGGCAAGTCACAATATGACTTCCAAGGGAAGTTAATTAAGAAATTCTGGAACATGCAAAACAAAACACTATGGTAATAGTTTGGCTCCTTGTGATCTAGAAGAAGAAAATCAGTCATTTTGGGAACATTTTCAATTCAGGCAAGTATGCTCATAGGAAAATGTATGGAGCTCACTCTCACTAAATAAACAGTAGACCAGTGTTTGTATCTAATGTACAGACAAGAACCCTCATTGCACCTCATGTGGCACAAAGCACACTGGTTTGGGAGTTGAGAGAGTTGGTTCACATTCTTATCTCTGAAATAAAATATTTGACTTTTGAACTTAGATAAATCAATTTTTATAAGAATCAGATTTATCATCAGGATAACAAGAATAACACCTCCAACTATCCAAGAGTCAATATGAAGTTCACACGAAATGATGTAAAATGTTCTGAGCACCCGATACACTTTCGCAGGTAGTAGTGTGCATACACCAAAGGGTCTGTGCTTTGTGGTCAAAAGTATCTGGACTCACTCACAATTTTACCAATATATTCCCTAATTTTTTTTGTCCTCTGAGCATCATCTTGTTTATCCTTAGAGTATTGAAAGTGTCTAACTCATCATTTGTTTCCAGATATTATATGAGATAACACATTTAACATTTAGTACAGTGTCTGGCACATATCAGAGCTTCATATAGAAGCTGTTCTTTTGTTTAGTAATTTATAACACTTTTAGAACATTTACTAGACACTACATATGTGTTAAACCACACAGTGTCTAAGTAGTGTGCCAGTTTTCAAAATTAGGCAAGAGGATTTCAGAGTTCCGTTGTTAATCATCATGCAATACTGTGTCAAAGTGAAATCATTGAAAAAATATTGTTCATAATCATCTTTATATAGGAGTCTGTTCTGAATACTGCACATATAAAGACAGTTTGATATATATATATAGTCATACATATATGAAAATAGGAGGTCTGTAAAGAACATGAATAATTTAAGGAAGAAAAATGTCCCCAAGTGATAAGAAAGAGAATCATCTCTCAGGTATGTTATAGTTTCACCCCAAGGATAGATCTCCCTCATACTTTAAAATCCAGGTGAAATTTAGACAACAAAGATGATGGAAAAAGGTAGTTTTCTAGGAGGACAGGCAGAAAATCAGAGATTTATCTACTATGTTTTCTTGAGGAAGGGACAATGAAAGAAAATTCTACTTCAATTGTTTTAGCAATTTGTGATAAAATTGATACTCTCAACAAGTTCATTGTGAGTTTCTTCTCAGTGATTTGATTAAGCCAAATTTCTGGATACAAAAATCAAGGAGTCCTAACAGTTAATAGAGTCTGATTACAGACCTAAAACATTTTTTGTGTGTGTGATAATTCATGCTACCAATGGTGAGGATGGTTGGTCTTTTTATTTATTACAAGTGGATCTTTGGGAAGCTATTATTTCTACAATGAGAATGTCATTAAGTTTATTTCTAGGCTAGCCTTAATTCTGACTATATTCTGAGATTTGTTACTAAGGTAAAAAATGTTAATATATACCTGATAAAATACATTATTTTCAGGTAATTCCAGATGGGATGGCAGAACTATTGGTAACTTGTAAAGATAGATCTCCTGGTCTGTCAGAAGACCTTGAAACAAGGCCTCAGTGAAGCAGCCAGCTTGCTTCTGTTACCCAAAGAGAAAATCCAAGTTATTATGCTTCTTTGTTTGCCAGGTTCAGGAAAAACTACTACCATGTTTTAAATGAACATAGTTAGAGAAAAGACTTACCAAATCAGTCACATAAAACTATTTTCACCATAAACAGTTTAAAAATAAATAATTTAAATATCTTACTCCCATATGTGTATATTTCATTGAAATTAGAAAGATAATGTTTTGAGACCTGAAAGTTGAAACAATTCTTTCCATCGACTAGATTGTCTAGTCAAAATGATGTGCCATACATATGTCTCCAAGCCATATGTCCACTAATTTTTTAAAATTCTGGTTTCTGCTGAAAATTGGCTTTGGATATTAATTTCTTCATGCTATGAATCCTGTCTGGCTTGTTCTACTATTTTCTGTAAATTATTTCGGTTCCCTGGCATGAGGGAATAATGATCTGAATTAGGTTTCAGTGACATACTGGAAAGAGAATCATCATATCTGTTTAAAATTTATTTAAAACTACATGGAGATGTGCTCCCTAGAATAGAAAAAAATTTAATTTCATCAGAATCCTCAAGGGGACTTAATTAAATGATTTTATCTTATAATTGGAATGAATAAATACGTATTCTTATTTATAGTAACATTGTAAGCTATTGCATACTTAGTTAACACTCTACAATTTAGTAATTTTTTATTCTAAAGTTATAGAAAATAAATCTAAAAGTAATGAAATTTGTGATAGTTGAGTAAATGTTGTCCATCAGAAATGAGTGCAGTCTGTATTTAGGCTCATATTACACTAAATACATAAACAGTAACGACTGGAAAAATTGATGAGGAACCAAACTGGTTTTTCTAGAATGCCCATTCAGAAGCTCTCTACAGTTATGTGTATATGGAGCAGTGAAATGAAACTAAAACAGAAAGTGCCGCTGAAACAGCTGCTCCTGTCTCAAATGGGCTTAGTAGAAACTAAAGTGTGTGTAGAATACATGAATGAATGAATGAATGAAGCTATTTTAATACAAGCCAAACATTCCAAATGAAGTAAATGAAGGTTTGCATTCATGTCATCTGAGTTTAGTGGATGTTTAAATTGAGGCTGAATTGGCCTCATGCACAGTACCAGCTAGCATAGGGAAGACTCTCAGAAACTAAGAGATAGGATTTTAAGATTAACCAAGTCAGCCCAATGTAGTGGAGGATGCTTTCCAGATTTAGATGATAAATACATGGATTTTACTCTTCATTTCATTTATTTATTGGTTCTACAGGCATTAATGCAGGTCCACCATATGCCAAGCAATATGCTGGACACCAGGAATATAATCATGAGTGCTCCTTACTCTCAAGATTCTCTGGTAAAATGAATGGGACAAACAAGCATGTAGTCTATCCAAATTTCATATAATTGATTCTGAAATAGAGATTTGTTCCAGGATTTATGGCAGAAGCATAGCAAATAAGCATGGTAGCTTTCGGGGTTAGAGTAAGTTTCACAGAGGAGGAGGAATATAGAAATGCCCAGATTCAGCATTTTAAATGAAGGTGCAGATTCTGTAAAAATATAAATGGGAAAAACGCTTTTTGTGGCTAGAAAACATGAGATGTTCTTCATAGGTGTATAGAATATGGTTAGTATCTAAGTGTGAGAGATTAAGTTGAATTATTTTTATAGACAGGTAACATGTCTACATCAATTGCCAAGTAACCCATACAGGTTAAGTTTGAGGTGAAGTCTTGTTCTATGTCACTCAATACCTATAAACAGATCAATTTGTATGTATTTAAAAATGCATTAATTTTTACTGAATTTTAGTTTTCTTATCTTTAAAATAAGGGAAGGTAGACAAAATTTCCAAGGCCTTTCAAGCTCTATAGTCCTATGAGTGACAAATGTCATAGGACCTGTTCCTAAGTGATTCACTATCAGATAGCCTTAGTGCTTATCATTTTCACTATTAAACTCATTCATTTGGACACAGACATTACCTGAGAAACTAAGTATTGATAGGTACTTGCATAGAAGATATAGGATGATCTGTCGTGATATTAACAGGAGATAGTTGTCAGTTGGATAACTTTTTAATAAGCACTGAGACCAATGTAAGCCACTCAAGCAAGCCAATGAGCTACGGTTGCTATAGCCTTGTTAGAGAACCCTAAAAAGACATTGGAAGAAGAAAGGTGAAGTAACTTAGCTCTTTGTGGGGTGAAGAGGTTTAGGTTGTGTTAAAATATTTATGAAGTAAGTGCATGTACATGCATCTACTTCTTAAGTTCAAAAGAGGGTATTGTGCAAAAAATTGCATAATAAAGGAAACCATGGCTTTGGTAGCCTTCCAGAACCACTTGGAGTAGCTACTTTTAACTTGGTAATGGTATGTAGATATAGAGTAAATAATATTCTTCCCTAAGTGCTCTTTTCCTTTAGGTTTTTAACATGTGTAATAAGTAATTATTTTCTAAGGATTTTATTAAACAATTAATTCAGATTGGTATTTGCACTTCCATATTGAATTGGTCAATATTGACAGAGAAACAAGGCCTCATCCTGACATTTCCTTTTGTGTACTTTTTAGCATGAAGAGGAGAGAGAAAAAAAAATTTTTCAGGTCTTATTCTGTTGATGAAAGAAGACTGACTGGACATAAATTGTTGACTAATGATAGTGCAAGAATACTTAGGGTGACATAAACTTTTTGAAAAAGTTACTTATTTTCTATTTTCTACACACACACACACACACACACACACACTCACACACACACATATATATATTACATTAATTCCCTCTGACTCCAGGAAAAATAAAATACCTGAAGATCTCAATTATCAACTCTTTAACAAAAAAAGTTCTTATCAATTTATTTTTAAATACCAATCACATGGATTAAAACAACTCTATATTGCATTTTCAAACCTGAAGACCCAGAGCCCCACCTATCTCTGAAACTTTTGAAGTTGATTTAAACCAAGAAACTCAGAGCTCTTTTCAAAATCAGTGGGGGCTTCCCTCTAAGAATAGTTTCATAGTAATAGAGGCCAAGATAAGGAGCTCATTTTATGTAGTAAATTATGTCTTCCATATATTGGCAATTATGTATATAAGAGAAGAAGAGCATACAAATTCTCATTTAATGATAAAACACCAATTTAAATTTACTTTGAATTCATGTAATGACTTTTTATAAGCAATTATAAAGATTTCTTTATTAAAAAAGTGTTGTTGTTTCTTGCAATTTATATAATTAGGTGGATAGCCCAGTGCATCTATACATGTGAATTTGTCTCTAGTCTTAAAGAGAAACATAGCACATAATATGATAATTCATGTTTCAACATTAACAGGAATATTCTTAAATGACTTGCTAATTTTATTGACATTTTCTCAGCATAACATGTCTAAACAACTTTTTATTATTTTTCTCACAGAATTGTGAGGTTGATATAAAGCAAAATATGTTGAAGCATTTTGTAAATTATTAAAAGCTACAGAATATGTAGGGTTTTTAGAATATGTTATTGAAGGTCTTGCTCAAAATGTAGCCATTAACTTTACTATACTATATATTTGCTTAAATTTGGATTTTAAAATCCTTTCCCATCATAAATGTATACTGTCTCATTTCCATTAAATAGAGAGACCTAATGAAAAGATTAAATTTACCCTTTAATCATAGTTTTAAATATATACTTTGATGCACATCAAAGGTTAGGAAAATTAAATTCATTGGCTTACAGATGAAAGCTAGGTATAACTATTCCATGCCATTACATGATACAGCATTTTTATAACTACATTTAATAAAACAAAAACAGAAATATATTATTTAATTAGGCATTTAAGTAAAATCTTCAATTCAATGTTTGATTTATTTATAAATATGTTTTGAATTTCTTTCTGTCACTTGTACTAAAATTCCAGCTGATAACCCTAAACAAGACTTGGATAGATAACTGAATATATTAGTTATTCCCTTATCTGACATTTTGGTCAGAATCAATCTGCTCATCATTTCTCAGTATCAACAAATTGGGGTGAAAAAGAGTAGCCAAACCTTGTTGGAAGTAACAGAAAGAAAAATCTATCAAACTTGGAGAAGTTAAAAATGGTATATTTTAATAAGTAAGTATTGCCAGGATGTGAATTGAACTGCTTACATGCTAAATAGGATTTGAGAGAAAATGACAGTTTGTGGACTGCCAGTTTTTAAATATTAGATAGCTTTTTGGCTTGGCTTTCTTGAATTCACTGTACATACAAAATTCAGTATTAAACACATTTCTTAATATATCAGTATGGTTTTGGCAGCACCAGCAAAAATAATCAAATGCAGTAGTTCAGGGAATCTCTAAAGCAAAATAGGGATCAATTATATACATTATAGCTATTAGTCCATTATTTAATGTGCGTATTTGCATACTGGGTTCTTTTATGATTATTCAAATTATCACTTTGAAAAGAACACTAGGGAATAAAGAATACCAGCTGTTACATATGACATCTGTAAGTCAACAAAAGTAAAGAGACTTATAAGCAATTTAGATCTTCAGATAAAGTGAAGTAGATTACCTACCTGCTAACATCTGTGTTCTTAAAAGGTCACAAGCATAAGTGATTTATGAGTAATTTATGCTTAAATAAGTGGCATTAAAAATCAGTAAGTACTTTTTGACTTCCAAAAAAATTAAACGTATAGTTATGATTACTAATAATAACCTCTAAACCTTGTGATTTAAGCAAGAACTGAAAATTGATATTAAATTTTACTAAATGAAGTCAAGTTGATAAACTAGATTTTTGAGTTGGACTGTGAGTATTGTAGATTATTTCAAAGAAATTTTGCACTGATGTCTGAAAGTAGATGTGGAGGACTTACAGAAGAAATGAAAAGTAAGTAACTTCATAAATTTATAAATAAAAGTATAATAATCTTTGTTCATGAAAATGTAGTCATCTTGTGCATACTGAGTATATCCATAAGCAAGGAATGATATCTTAGAACTAAACCTTATAAATAAAAATGATCAATATTGGGGAAAATGACTGATTTGTTGAAGATTTTTTTAATATATTGTTTGCAATTACTTGAAGAAAATAGTTGTTTTCATTTGAAAAATAACTACAATATTAAAGAAAGTTATATTGTATCTACATTGACATTTCATACCTAAAAATGCATATTAACAACAGAAGTTATATATCATTTCAAATGTTAAAAATAATAAATTTAATTTATTACTGAAAATAAATATATGAAATACACATCAACTTATGTACATTAATTAAACAATGCATTCTTATGAAATATATACATTGAAATGTATGCTATGTGAGTATTGGTATATAGGTGTGTACCATGCTGTGTTCTTAGTGGCTTTTTCTTTCTTTTTATCTCAAGATTTATTTTGTTTATTTTAGAGTTAATTCTGTTGGATTGAATATCAGTCTCTAGTCAGAAAAACAGGGACTTTCTGAGTATTATATGCATTTGGTGCTTAATATAGGAATTTCTGTAACTACTTTTACCAAAGAGAAGAGCTGGGGCACTCCATATCTAAAAATTTGTGTCTGTGCAATTGGATAAAGAGTCACCTTCCATCTAGCCTTAAGCAGATCTGCAACAGAATAAGGAATCTGGATATTATAAGAAATGCTTGTGCTATCATGGTGTTTCAGGACTCTATACACTACCATGACCAAAGGTGGGAGCTTGTGATGATCTGGAAGCTTGCTGTGTCTGACAACCCTGGCCTCTGATAATAATGGCCTCTACTTCACTGAACCTCCAGTCTCTTGAATGTTCTTTACAGTTACAAGCTCTAACTCAAACATGTACAAGGAAAGAGATTCTGGAAAATGAAGTTCCTGATCTTAGAAAAGGCAGGTGGTGATACTGCCAAGTTGATAATCAATCCTGCAAATGTTGATGCTCATAAAATCATTTTTTGGTTGTTTTGGTTTTTTGAATCAAAGTTATATACAGAGGGTGCCAAAAATGTATACACATTTTAAGAAAGGAAAAAACTGTATTAAAATTGTAACACTCAATATATACTGATAGCAAAAGATGAATACAAGTCATGTTTGACTTCTGCAAATACAAGAGGTGCTTAAAGTGGTGACCATCAACATCCAGACACTTCTTACTACAGCGAACTATTGCTTGAGTAACGTTGACAAAAGTGTCCATTTGTATTGCTGTGTATGCCGTTTCAATTTCTTTCTTACATACAACCAGTGTAGCCAGTTTTCTACAGTACACCAAATCCTTTAAGGTCTCCCATTGGTAGAAGTCAAGGGGTATTCAGTTAGGAGAACATGGAGGAAACTCAAACAACATTCTTGATTTCAAATACCACTTCAAAATGGTCTTGTGCTCCTCAAATGACAACCATGCTTCCACAATTTCCTTTGACTGTCCTGCCTGTTGCATGGTGACACTAGCATTTGATTACTTCCATATTTGAGCAAATATCATACTACACTTTGCTACCATAATTTAATTCAACTTCAAAAAATAATAGAGAGATAACATCTCTTAAAATGTGTATACATTTTTTGGCACCTCTTGTGCGTTCTTATTTCAGGAATAAACCACCTCCTACATATCACTGTTCTAATTATATCAAAATGATCTACAGGACTATGTTAAATGTTTCTTTGAAATCAAAACAAAACACAAACACTTATTTTCTAAGCCTTTATTCCGTTCAGCAGGAAATTAGCACTTAGTTATGGAATTGAGGGGTAGAAAACCTAACAAAATTTTGGAGTATGGGAAATTCTGCTAGCTGTTATTCTTTGAAAATTTATAACTGCAAAAACCCAGTGTACTTTTTCTAGTCCCTCAACCCTTATGTGACTGGAAATTTCTGGAACAAAGAAGCAGTACTTGCATATCTTTAGAACATTCACATTAACTTGGAAATTGTATTAGATGACCTTTGAAAATTGTTTGTGTCTAGGAGGGCAATATAACTTATTAATATTTTAATTTGGATCAGAGAAAAACAAACAAACAATACCTTGATTTGAGTCTTACTTCTTCGATTTATTGTGAACAAGAATAATATTAAATATCTTTAAGGTACAATTTTCTCATTTTTAAAATGGGAGTAATAATGTTGTTTATTTCAGGGAGAATGCTTAATCTTTACCTTTAAGTTTTCCTTTCTGTGGCTTGAAGTTGTTTAGCAAAACATATGAGCTTTATTTTCTCACTCTTCTCAATGAGAACAAAAGTGAATTATTGATGTTATGAGTTAGAGAAAATAAAATGTCATGGTGAACATCACTCTTTTTTTTCTTCTTGGAAACAAATGGTGCTTATGCGGAAAATGTCCTGACTGGGTTCAACCTTGCTAGGAAGGGTATTTCTAATTGACTCCAGTGTTCAATAAGCATACTTTCTTATCAGATCTAAATTTAAATATACCAACTTGACCTCTTTTTAATGTGATGTTTTAGTTTTTCTACTTTAATCTCCTTCTTACAATTTTTTAATATGTTCAAAACTTGGAAAACAGGGTGTCAGTTATTGGCCTTTTTAGAGACCCCAATATCTATCTTATGAAACTATATTAGTTTTAAATAAAATGATTCAGTTATAGTGCATTTAATAATCTTTAATAAATATGTAGATTACTGTTAGGTCAATTTGAAATTAAATACTCATAAACCAGTGTTATACTTGTTGTAGTCTATATATCATTTGTAATTAACATTACTTTTCCAAATGCTGCTGTCCTAGCATAGTTTCAACCAAATGCTGAAACATTTCATTGCTAAAGGCAGTGTGAATTTGGACTAAAATCCAAATATTTTGCTTCAATGATTATTTAAGAAGGAATGTAATAGAGTGCAAACCTACTGGCCCAACTTATAAAGACCTTAGAATCTCCTACTCTCACCATCAAAACTGATTTATAATATTTGATATACTAAATATATCAAAGAGGCTTCATCTTTTTCCCTGGAAATTTGAATGATCTATACTGTCTATCTTAGAAAGAGGTTTACATGGGTTGGCAATATCCACTATTTCAAGTTCAATTAAATGCATTAGAATTTATCTTGAACTGTAATTAACTTCATTTTTATTTACCTTTGAGTCTGTATATTTTACAGAGAAAGTCCAAGGATACATTTGTGTGTGTGTGTGTGTGTGTGTGTGTGTGTGTGTGAAATAATCTATTGTGTCCAAATATACTCTCAAACTTTCTGTGTAACTAAACTTTTCCTTCCCTTTATGTGAATAAACATTTTTAAATTACATCCTAATCTTTTCTTGTGCCTCATACTTTTAGGAAAACTGTTTTTTCCATCTTGGCAGTGATAGAAATACCTGAATTAAAATATTAATGATAGTAAAATTGATGGTGATATTGTTGAGTGATTACAATGTATCAGGCAGCCTTATCATCATTCTCATTTCACAGATAAGAAAATGGTAATATAGAATGACTAAGTAATTTAGCTAAAATTCTGTAGTTATCAACTGTGGAGCTGGGATTAGAGCTCAGAGACTCTGGTTCCAATGCACATATGTTCTTAGAAATTACATCATGTTGTCTCTTGTGATCTGTATCTTCAAATAGAAGTGTTTAAAAAACTTACTTGTGGGTTTTTTTAGCCACTTTACTTCTAAAAGAACTCACATGAAGCTTCTTTATTTCTTTTCAGTGAAGTAAAATAGAATATTGTGATAGATTAGGTTGGTCATATGCTACACACACAAAAAAAAGTTGTCTTTAACATCAAGTGCTATTCTTAGGCAAAATAGAGTAGTGCATGTGATGTGCATATTAGAATATTAGAATTTAAAAAGTAAACAATTCATTCCTATGTAAACCCCTTAAATAAAAATTATTTTCAGCACAATGAGGTTTTGGTTTGAAAAGAGAAGTTGGCTAATCACAAACTGACTCTAAGGAAAAATTATTCATTATGAGAATATGACTGCAAGTCAAATAAAATAAAATTGAAGAACACCAAAAATTTATTAAAGAGCTATGACTTAATTCACATTTGAATAAATATTAAACCTATTATCTATATTTTTCCAAAATTGCATTGTGTTGTGTTTCTAGAATGCATATTTTAACATTAGATAAGCAAATGCTTACCTGAACCATTTTAATTTTTTATTAGGTTTAACATAAATTTTAAACTCTGCCCTAGAACACTTCCAAGAATTGACCCACAATAGTGTAGTCCAAGAGAAACAGTTACATTTCTGAAAACATCACTGTGACAGAAAATAAGTATCTAGTATGCCCCTATTCTGGTGATAGGAATGTTAAATATATTTTCTTGTCAGAGTAGAAATACAACAATATTTTTATGGAATAGACTTAAGAATTTCAATGATAAATTTAGGCTTACAGTTTGCCATGTATTATCTTGTTCATTTTCAAGAAGAATTATATAATGCAAACTGTTTTGAAATTCTAAAATGAAAACTAGACAAAATTAAAGGATAAAACTTCCCTAAAGGAAATATTAATAAAAGTGTTGGTTCACATTGAACATTTGCTCAGGTGTTAAAGTACAAATGCCAAATGTCCTGCAAATGGCAAGATGCGCTAGTAAGAATCCTGAAGGTTCAGAAAGATGTTTGGCCAGTAAATGAGGGAGAGGAAAAATCTGGACCAGTGTCAGAAAAAAACCTGTTTATCCTATTTTTTATTGTCATTTCTAAGACTTCAGGGAAACTGGTACAGTCAGTACAGGCCACATTTCAGTGTCACAACTGCCATGCATCTAAGAGAAACAAACTTGTCAAATTCAAAACATGCTGAGACAACACTGCGGCAACACCACGTTATATTCGAGCTTGAGTGTCCAAGGAGAAATTCACATAAGAGAAGGAAAAGTATTTCTGAGAGACACTGCACCATGGCAAGTTGTGCCTGCAGTGGCATAAGAGCAAACTCCCCTCAATGGCAAAAACACCTGAACAAACACCTGGCCCACTGTGCTGTAACTGACATCAAAACAGCTCCTGGGGAAATGATCCAGCTTGGTGTCATCTTTCCTGGAGGAGGATTTCTTTCATGTGAATTTTTACATTAATTTTTGAATTGTCCTTCTTAATAACTTCCTAAATCAACTGAAATGCATTCAGGAATGTTAATGTTTTTATAGAGAAGTCAGAATCTGAAGTTATGGATACATGGAATTTTTAGCTGTGAACTTCTGATACACCACACTAAATTTTGAATTAAATTTTGTCCCAAACATTAGTTGTCTATAAAGGCTTTGTCCAATTAACCAAGGGAATCTATAAACTTCATCTTGCTCACCACAAAAATTTTGAAAATTTAAATATTTTGTAAAAGCAAAGGTAACTTGCTCTAGATGAAGGGTTCATAAAGTTATAGTTGGAGATAAGTAGCTTCAGGCTAGAAAAACTGGTAGTAAGAGAAAAGGTAAAGGGTTCTGTGGGAATATGATTGTGTGTGTGTGTGCGTGTGTGTGTGTGTGTGTGTGTGTGTGTGTGTGTGTGTGTGTATGCTGTAGTTAAGCAAAACTTCTGAGTGTGATTTGACCTCTGTTAGAAAAAAAAAAGGGGTGGTATATTGAGATGAGGGGCTCTTCTGGGTCAGAATCAAGTCAGCATGCATAGATCAAGGGGAAATTTTATAAAAACAGACAATTGATCATCAGACCCAACATTCAGTTTACCTACAAATATTAAAGTGTGCAACATCTAGACACTGAGGCCAGAAGAAACATTGTTCATCAAGATTAGAGCTGGTTAGAACCAGAGAGTTAAGTTTAGTTTGAGTCTTGCTAAGGAATTTTAGCTTTATTATGAAGCTTGCTAACTAGAAGTAAGCAAGTAAGCAAGCGCGCCAGGCTCTCTATCTTCATTCTTGCTTTCTTTTCCCACACACAGAAGTACATTTAGACAACAAAATCACTTAAATCACTCAGCCTCTTTGTTTCCTTTTTTGTATTGGCCATTTTAAATTCTTCTAGTCCACCATACTCATGAACAGATGCATACACACACACACACACACACACACACACACACACACAAGCTTTATATTCTGCTTTAGTTAATTTCTTTCTTTGCATACTCCCTGTTTGATATCAAAGTAAAATATGATATGTGCATGCAGTATCATCACTTTGAATCCCATCAGTTGTGTTGTGCACTGCCCATGGTGGCACGTGACATTTTTTTTGTATATGGCAGGGCAAAAGGTGAATGTCATTAATTATATTAAGTAGGAAGTTAAAATTAAAATTCACATAGTACTGGTATATACCACCCCATCTCCTCACACAAAATTTCTATACAAGAAAGCAAATTGACTACTTTTTTTAATTGGGGTGACATCTGTTAGCAAGGTTTACATAGGTTTCAGGCATACAATTCTACAGTGCATTGTGAACTTGATGTATAATTAGTTCACCACCTAATGTGACTTCTCTTTCCATTACCTTATATTTACCTTCCCCCCCTCCTCTCCCACCCCCTCCACTTTCTCCCCTCCCTAACCCACTCGTCCCCAAATAAACATTAAACTATTGATTGTGTCCATGGGTTATTTGTTTTTTCATTTCTTTTTTTTTTTTTTGCTTTCAGTTTTATATTCTGCATATGAGCGAAGTC